>PVJA010005129.1:0-80639 GCA_004027025.1 Myocastor coypus | reverse complement strand
TGTGAGGACAATATGCAATATGTCAACTTTCAAAGAAAAAAAGGGGGAAAAGAAAAAAAAAAAGTAATGTGGATTTAGAAAGGTTAATGTTTAGTTGTTTGATCAATCTTATATACCTATATGTATTAATCTAAACTGATCCGATGATGAAAATATGTAATATAACCATTGTTAAATTTAAACAATAAAAGAATTGAAATAAAAAAAATATTTCTATCACATTTTAACTGTAGGTAAATGCGTATGTCAATAAAATCCAAGGAGTATCTTATAACATCCCAAACAATGAATATTTCTGAGAAGAATCTTTTGTTTTTTGATGGGGGGCGGTACTGGGGATTTATCTCAAGACCTTGCACTGTGCCAGGCAGCAGCTTATTCTACTGAGCTATTTCCCCGGCTCCTGTGACAAGGATCTTAGTAATGGGTAGGCTGCATAACTAAACACAATTGCCTCCACACAGCTTTGCTTTTGAAGCACTCACAAGACTGCTCACCAGACTGCCTAGGCAGAGGGAAATAAATTCATTAATGGCAAAATCTGGAAGAAAAGCTCTCTCCTGGATAAGCTGGTTTACAGATTCAAGTACATGGAGAAAATGAAGTAGTTCTGCTAACAACAGCCATCCACTCAGAATTGCCTCCCTGAATTTTACTATTTTTTTGAGTGTTTAATTTTTTTATTTTTAAAAGAGAGTACAGGGGCCTGGAAGGATGGGTCAGTGGTCTAAAGCGCCTGCTTAGGAAAGCTTGGGTGGCTGCAGGGGCCGTGGTTTGATCCCTGGCACTACATGCTGCGCCAGCCCTGCCCTCAGGGTGGGCTGAGCTGGCCACAAAAATAAATAAACAAACAAACGAAAGTTCTGAAACAAGAATAAAATTAAAAAATTCAATGCCGGGCGTGGTGGCTCACTCCTGTAATCCCAGCACTCGGGAGGCTGAGGCAGGAGGATCGGTGCGAGTTCAAGACCAGCCTGGGCTACAAAAGTGAGCTCAGGGCCAACCTCAACTGCATAGCGAGACCCTGTCTCAAAAAGACAAAAAAAAAAAAGAGAGTACAAATTAGAAGTAAAACAGGAAAAATAAAAGTGATATGGAATTTTGCTTAATAAAATGATATGAATTTCATAGCATTTGTTGCAATACAGTGTTGTCTTCCAGTTATTCATATTATCAGACATATACATATAAAACTGAAGAAAAAGAGAAAGAAATGTATAAGAAATTAAGAAGAGAAAAAGTACAATTGAAAAAAGAGATGAAAGAAATTAAAGCATTAATTGCTCTTTTCCATAGATCAGCAGAAATGTATAGTACGATTGTCCAAACCAAAATGTTTACATACATAGAAAAATACCTTTCAGGGCAACCCACTAGGGTCCCCCTTCTGTTCCCCTCTTGGACAGAAGCTTTCTTTCCCAATAAATATTCTATTCTAAAAAAAAAGAAAAGAAAAATATCTTTCTCCCACTCCCTCTCCTGTCCTCCTCAATTCAGTAACTCTTTCCTTTTGAATGAGTTCATTCTCTTTTCCTAGTATATATTATACCTTTCAGATTCCATTTTTCCCTTTCAGGTTCTCCCACTAAGAAGATAATATGATGTTTGCACATGTGGGTCTAATTCCATAATTCTACTATTACATAAAAGGCCACTGAAACTGGAATTGATGGTAGTATTATGTTCTTCCAGTTTGTACCTACATGGCTGCTTCCAAGTACAACCAATTCCTTCCTGACTTTTACTCATTATGTGAGTGCTAATGTTGTGAAAATAATTCTATTCTGAACATCTTCTGGAAATTGCAAAGGCTACTGATGGTAAAAATTCCTTTGGTTAAAAATAATATAAAATGTAGGTTTTTTTTTTTTTTTTTTTTTTTTAAGAAAAGATAAACAACAGTACTTCCTGCTTAAATGGAACCTCTAAGACAGATGCTTGGTGGTACATCTGGAATTGTGCATAGATGAAGAGGAGGTCAGCTTCAGGCCTTAGCATGACTCTCAGTTTTGGGTCAACATGCTATGGCATCAAACCAACCTTCACAGAAGTCTTGTCATGCTAAACACTTGACAGTGATAACAGTGGCAAATAGAGTCCCACACTTAGAAAAGCAAGCTGAGAAATTGCAAAGTGACCTATCTCATAAAAATTTTATCTTAACCAATTTCATCAGAAATGAGGCCTGATAAAATAAGATACTCTGTCCAGAGTAAAAGAGGACACAAAGGTCACTGGTTTTCTATCAGTCATGCAGAGCTACACTGTCCTTGAGGTAGAAGTATTATTTATTTTGAGATTGAAGAAAAGTACATTTTAAGAACAAATGATAAGGATTACTTCCTGACTTAGCTTATCAGATATCTGTGACCAAATTAATAAGTTGCATCTTTCAATTCAAGGCCCTATAGATACCATGCTGAACATTGCCAAAAACTCGTGGGCTCTTTTAACCAAGTAGCTATTGCAGAAGAGATAATTGGTTAAGAAAATTGTAAATTTTCCCAAATACTGCAGATATGTTATGGTTATTCCTGTCCAAACTGAAGTGTGGCTTTATAATTCTATCCAACCTGATGCAAAGAGCACAATGTTGACAAATCACATTGATATGACTTCAGTGGCTTGAAAATAAGAATTCAAGCATCATGAAAAGTTTTTATAAGATAAGTCACTTCACAACCTCAGCTTGGTTTTCTAAAGGTGGGACTCTTACCCTATTTGCCACTACAATCATTATCTGGTGTTTAGCAGTTGTTGCCATAAAAAAGGAAAAGTTAAAGTTTACTATGTTTTAAAAGATATTCATGCTGCCACATCATCAAAAAACACTGCACAATTTCAACTTCTTTATGTAAGCAAAAACTGTCTTGCTATTATAATTTACTTGGGGCCTAATTAAGCTTACTTTTTCATTTTCTTTGTAAGATTTAAATTTAGTAAAATGTTCAGGAAGTAGCCTTTAATTCTAAAATTAAAATGAAAATGAGGTCAAATTGTTTTAAAAAGTTTGTACATTATTGGGCTAGGGAGATAGCTCAGCAGTCTAAGTGCCTGGGGTTTGATCCCTGATACTGTGGTACTGCATGCTGTGCTGGCACACACTAAGCTGGCCAACAAAACTGGGCATGGTGGCACACACCTGTAAACCTAGCACTAGGGAGGCTGAGACAGGAGGATCACTGAGTTTGAGCTGCATATAAATAAATAAATAAATAAATAAATAAATAAATAAAAGATTTCTAAGAATTTGAACATTATTTATAAAAGCAACAAATTGAGAATTCAGTATAATTAAATCCACAGAAAACTTTTTAAGTATATATGTTTGCATGCATTGTTCTGAAGGACGGAATCATAAACCACAAAAATTCAAAACCATTGTTCAGAAAGCCTCTGATTTACACACTTCCTTGTGGTGCTCAACTTAGATACAGTGCTCTCACTAGGATCTAAATGGCACAATCACCTTGGAACTACTATTTTCTGTCACTCAAACTCTTATTAACACTACTTAATAGTATATATATATATATATTGTATATATAGTATATATAGTATGTGTATATTATATGTATAATATATATATATATTGCTTGCTAGCCAAGACACATTCTGGGTTCTCATCAAACTGATGACATACATTACTGTTCTTACACTGCTGCTCCTAAGAAGAAAACAGCAGAAGTTCTCCTGAGTGACTTCCAGCCAACTCTGAAGAGTGATGCTCCTCTTGACCTCCGTAGACACCTCTGTGGCACCATGACCACCTCGTTCCCTTGCAGATTTTGTACCAGTCACAGTTACCCTGCCAGGTCTATGATGCTGTGTAAGTTATTCTTATTATATAATTAAATCACTGAAATGAGAATGTGAAAGAAAAAGAAAATGAGGCCGAATACTTTGAAAGGATTAGATAAAAGCAAGACATTTAAAATAAAAGGAACTGCTGAAAAATTAGGTGTGGGTGAACAAGCTATAAAAAGTTAGGGGAAAATTATGAAAGCCTAAAAGCATTTTGTACTCAGGTGCTTTCACATGTGTCTACTTCTCATTCCTCTTTAAAGAATCTGAAACTGCTTGCAAAATAAAAAACGTTTATGAATCTATTAGCAAAGTCTTACATCTATAGCTGAAGATAGGTAAGGAGTATATATTTGTACATTTTAAATGAAAGAAAGTTCTAAAATATACATCTATCCAGTTTTTAATGATTCTGATTTGTGTTAACTTGTTAATTAACTATTAGTATCAACTGTGTCATATGACTAAAGAATCATTATCACTGCTGCCCTTCAACCTCTTACCCGTCTAGATTATTACTACTATATCTTGCTCATCAATCTTTCTGGTGACGCCTCCCAGCTTCCTTTCATCCAAAATCTGATAACTATATCTTTTGTGGTCATCTAACTTGAAAAAATATAACCCTTCTGCTGGAAAACACTTGAACATTGCTCTTAATGGTAAAGAACATTCTTAACACAACTACAAGTTTCTGAAATGTCTAACTTCTATTCATCTTTCTCTCCTTTCCCAAGGTCTCACTCACTAATTCCTTTAGATATCAGTTTAAACATTCTTGTTTGACTTCTACACTAACAATTCCTCCTTTTTTAGGCTCTCATAACCCTATGCATTTCTTTTTTATGCATTTCTCTTAGAAATTATCAAAAATGCAATTTGATATTTTTGTTACTGCTTCATTGTCTAACTTCTATTGTACTATAAATTTCACATACTGTCTGATTTCACTCATTTTGTTTCATTAGCAAGTAACTCTGAAAGGGATATGTTGTAGAAATTCAAATAATGTTGAATGAATGAAAAAAATGAACAAGCAGATAAACAAGAAAAAAAAAAAAACTAGAGAAAAAAAGAGTGAAAATTAGAGCATCAACAAATATCCTCCCAATTCCTAAGTTTGACCCACTGTTGCAGCTGGGTCTTTAAGAAAAGGATCTAGTAGTTCTGACCCATAATATAGAGCTGGCCCTTCCCTGTTAAAAAGGAACAGTGGGTTGTAGGAAGTAATCCTTTTTGACATTAAATCTGAGTCTTGGCTACACTGTCTTGTGAAACTGAACTCAGGAAACTGCCACCATTTTAGAACAGGAAAACATCTGAACATAGTGACAGCTATATATGGTCACTATTTTGTAATCTGCCACAACTATGAAAGAACTAATTACAATGTCTGGCCACATCCCTTTCTCACTCACATGTAATTTAACTTAGGGAAAGATGTCCCTCTTCCCACACATAGTATGTCCCGCACACTGACTCCCAACCCTGACAATCAGTCCACCTGTTCATGCCCACACTCTTCCCCCGAAGAACCTCCTTCACCCTATGAATGGAACGGAAATGGTTGTCAGAAGCCACTTAACAAAAATACAGTCTTGAAACTCTACATCTCACTCACTACGCCCTTAGAAATTGGCAGCTCCACTGAGTGGCTTCAATATTCCAGTAATACCAGCATCACTGAAAAGGATTTCTAAAGTAGCAGCTCATTTCAGCATTACTGCAACATAATCTGTACAAAGGAACAAATATCCAGAGTTGAGTGGTAAAACTGACCCATAATTTTGTAGTTCTAAAGATCTGTGTGAAACATCTCATTAAATCTCATGTTAAAAGATTCCTTATTGCCCACCCCAGTAAATTCTTTAAAATCTATGCTAAGGCAGATCAACAAAGCACCTCACTTGGATCACAGTAGTACTGAGGCTGTACTCAAGAGAAACTTCAGTAAATTGAAGCTTCATCTTCTTGTGCACTACTTTTCCAAAAATACTATATAAAAATAACAATGTGGTCAAAATGCTATTTTCATGTTATTATTTAATTCCCATGATAAAGAAGCTTTTTGATAACTTCAGGGCTTATTAAATGTCTCTATTAGTGTTTTTTCACTGTGACCTACAACCTACCAGTAGATGATTTCACCTTAGTTGGTCTAATAAGCATTTTAAAAACTGAAATACAATCAAATATAGTAAAAGTATTTCATGAAATTTCTATCTTATCTTTATATATATATATATATATATACACATATATACATATATATGCACATGTGTACATATAACAGCATGCTTATAAAATATACAACCTGACAACTTTAATGCAAACTGCATGAATTTGAATGCTAGATATGCCAGGTGCTGTGTGACCATGTGCAAAACATTTAAAATACTTATCTCAATTTCTTCATTAGAGATTTCTACATCATAAGAATTAGTGATTAAATAAGTTATTATGAGGATCTACAATATGGTCTGGTACCACAACAAATATTATCCAAATATTAGTATTTTTTACCAATACACATAAATTAAATTGCAATACAAAAACAAACCTATTTCTTGCTACGAATAATAGTAAAAAATGCCTAAAAACCACAGTTCTAGTTGAATTTTATTTTATTTTTTAAATCATTTATTTATTTATCTATTTGGTACAGGGTCTCACTATGCAGCTCAAACTCATAGTAATCTTCCTGTTTCAGCCTCTTCAATGCTGGGATTACAGGCAGGCACCACCACCACTCCTGCTTTTGGTGACTTGAACCAGAGCACAGCATGTGGTGCTGGTTATCAAACTTAGATCCTTACACTTGCCAGGCAGGCACTTAGACTGTTCAGCTATCTTCCCATCCCTCTAGATGAATTTATATAGCCTCCTTCATTTAAAAAATTATAGCAAAAATAATTACATAAGCCAAATAATTTTCTCCTTTATCTCATATCAGTAACCTCAGAATTACTCACCTCTGATATCTATATCTATTTCACTTTCCTTTAATTTGGCTTTTCTTCCATTTTCATTTCTTTTTTCTTTTCTTTCCATCTGTTTCTAATTTTTTGCTATCTTTGAAAACTTAATCAATCTTTCGATAATATGGCAACTTAAACTCATTCAAACAGGTAGTTCCTCAATTTTTTTTAATTTATGAATTTAGGACAGGATGTTCAGGGTATACAGGGTCTCACTACATAGATCAGACTTGTAGTAATTTCCCTGTTTTCAGCATCCCAAGTGCTGGGATTACAAGTGCACACCACCACACCCAGTTTCAATTACAGTCTCAGTGTGCCTTGGGCAGGGCTGGCATAGCATGCCACGTACTGAACCCTAGCCACTGTGCTCAACTGAAGCAGCTGCTTTAGTCCACTGAGCTATTTGGCTGAACCTTCCTCAACTATTTTTATTTTCAACCTTCTTATGAGCTAAGTGTTTTCTAGCTGCCATTATTACCCATGAGAAAATATACTGATTTGCATTTCTGATCCTACCAGATAGCTATTGTTGCCTGTTAAAATGGCTAAGCAAGTGATTCAAATGGTCATGGTTAATTTAAAAACTAAAACTGAATTAAGCTTAACTAATGCCACTGTGTGTGTGTGTGTGTGTGTGTGTGTGTGTGTGTGTGCGTATGTGTTAGTAGGAAATTAGCCCAGGGCCTTGCACATTCTAAATAATCACTCTCCCAATAAGTTATATTCCAAAACTTTTTTATTTTTAATTTTACTTTTAGACAGGATCTTGTTAAGTCAGTTTAGTTAACTGACCTCAAACTTATGATCTTCCTGCCTCATCTTCCCAAGTAGCTATAATTTACAGGCATATGGCAATGAACTGTCAGTAACCACTTTGTACAGATGTCTTTGCCTAAAACAAAATGGACTGCCTCGGCTTCATGCAGGAAAAAAAAAAATACTGTTTCTAAGTTCATACTTTAATATTTTTATTGTACTTCTTTTATCTTTGGTGTCAGTTTATTTAATCAAATATGATGTAGGTTCACAATTTTCCCTTTACATTAGAAGACTGATCTACTTTTAGTTATCCTAATTTTTTTTTTTTACTTGTCCAAATACATATCTGTACTGGTATGTGCATACAGCTATATACAGTATACTTTCGGCTTGATTTCTATGTAGTATGGTGAACCAACCCCAGCCTGGAGTCTACTTGTCCCCAGGGACTCCTATCTATCATACCTCCTTCACTCTGGCCCAGCACTCTCTTCTGGTTAACATGACTAAATACAACATCAATCATAAGTATTGTATTTACACTAGGGAGATCATGACAATCAACACCTTCATGTGAAATTATCCTTTGTTTATGACATAAAATACCACAAATATTTTATCTCTAGGATTTACATAAACACTGTAAGTTTCATATACTGAAGCATAAGGATTAGTGGGTATACACAGATATAAAATTAAAATTTTTTGAATGACAATTTAATGAACATATGCTTTATATGGACTATTGTAATAGGGACACTTTCCAAATTATTAAAAGAATAAAAAACAAATGATGACTAAGTCATTATATTATTTAAAAAAGTCTTCTACATGGCTCAAGTTTCTTTGCTTTTCTATCCTGATACCAAAAAGTAGCGATGGCTTTAGATTACCTAGTGCGATTTCTAGCACCCTCTAGTGGCAAATCACCAAAGCGAAAAAGAAGCATATCTTTTTTTTTTTTTTTTTTTAAATATATTCTTTTTAAAATTTTTATTTATTTATTTATTTCTTGTTTCAGAACCTTTGTGTTTATTCACTCATTTTTATGGCTGGCTCAGCCCGCCCCAAGGGCAGAGCTGGCACAGCATGTGGTGCCGGGGATTGAACCGCAGTCCCTGAAGCTGCCCAAGCTTTCCCAAACAGGCGCTTTAGACCACTGAGCCATCCCACCGGGCCCCAAGAAGCATATCTTCTTTAATAAATGAAATACGTTTCTGAAAAGTGTACTGGGATCAAGAGTCAAAAGGGGTGGAGACTGGAGCCTGACTTGGTGGGATGGCACTTGCCTAACATGCATTAGGTTGTGGGTTCAATCCCCAGCATAACAACAACATCAAACTATAGTGTTATGGAGATTTTTCAGATTTTTCGGAGAAGAGTAAGTAAAAAAATGTCACAGACTATGTGACAAAGATGGCACTTAAGGCTGGAATAAACAGTCTAAAGATCGACTCTACTGGATGAAGAAGCATTTCTACAGAAAAACTTGAAAGACCTACTGTTGATTAGCTAAAAGGAAATCTATATTATACAAAAAGTGAGCTTCTTAGGGGCAGAGAGAGGCAGAGATGGTCACTGCTTATTAGGTTTCACCCTATGTAAAGTACTCGGCATGCTTACCATTTGCCAGGCAATCAATCCCAAGTTTTATAAACCCAGAAATAATTTTACATTACATGAAGCCAGATCTGGTTTTAATTGCATGTTTTATATACAAGACACCAGTTTTAGAAGAAGATACTCACTACTCTACTCCCAGTACCCCAGTACTGCCTACCTCTTAGTCTATACATGGTAATGAATGACCAAAAGCAATGGGAATGGACTGAAAAATTTTACAAAGAAAAGCAACTGATCCAATTCACATTTTACAAAGATTACTATGGAGCAGCATAGATGAAGGATGAGAAAAGGCTAGTCTGCAAGCAGAAAGACCTCTGCTGGATGCAGTTCCTGACTGTTGCACCCACTTTAGGGTTGCTGTGGCTTCCTTCTGGGATGACTCCCCAAGGCCTCCCGGCCTAAAGGTGGGCTTTGGAAGCTGCCTGGGTCCTGGGAGTATGATACTAATCTGTGGATGGACTCACTGCTGAGCCCCTGGTGAGCATGGTGTTAAAGGACGGGCTCCCTGAGGTTGGTGACCTGGAAGGCTGCAGCTCCCTTCCTAGCTTCTCCCTCTCTTTCTGCTAACTGGCTGCCACGGGAGCAGCTGCCCTCCACACAGCCCTTCATTCAGTTTCCAGAATGATGGCTAAAATTTTTGATATTTCATAGGTAGCAGGCAAGCTAAAATTAGCCCTTTCTTACATATTTTAGTATGACTTAACCTGTTTTTTATTATTTTTATTACTTTTAATAAGAAATTACAATGTCACAGTTTCAAAACATGTTAGTACAACATTCACAATAATTGATACAATGCATATTGTTGTTCTCGTTATACAGGCACAGGGTGCAGACATGGTAAGTTTTCTAATGGTTATTGGTACAGTAGATTTCTTCTTTTTTGACTTTTAATTTTTAAATTTTTTTATTTTTTATTTTTATTTTTTTATTTTTTGTAATTTGCAATCTTTATTATTTCCCTCTCATACACCTTGTATAGGAGCAGATTAACAGCTATGAACCATGACTGGGCCTACTATTTATGTGGGCCTGCTATTCAAGTTTTTTAAAATTTTTATTACTTTTAATAAGAGATAACAGTATGAGAGTTTCAAAACATGTTAGTAGCACATCCGCAGTAGTTGAGACACTGCATATTGTCCTCACAAATGTTATATAGACCACAGCGTGCAGACGTGACAAATTTTCTAATTGGTAATGGTTCCGGGGGAAAAAAAAAGAGGAGAGGGGGGGAAGAAGAAGAAGAAGAAGAAGAAGAAGAAGAAGAAGAAGAAGAAGAAGAAGAAGAAGAAGAAGAAGAAGAAGAAGAAGAAGAAGAAGAAGAAGAAGAAGAAGAAGAAGAAGAAGAAGAGAAGAAGAAAAAGTTTTCTTCTCTTTGAACTAGGAGGAAGTAGTTGTATACATAGTCCAATGTTTCATAATTGCAGTGGGTTACCAGTGAAACTGGCAATGTTGAAGGCTGTTGATTTAAGCCTCTTACAGCTCATCGTACTAATCTAGCTCTGTGTTTTATGCCTTGTAATTAAGCTTCTCTGCTGGGTGATCAAGTGTAAGCTAAAGCAAGACCTGTTTAAAAAAACTTTCATCATTTGTACTTTCCAGGGTCTAATCTCCTCAGGATTAACTTTGGAACCATATGCAGTGCTCTGTATAACTGTTGTCAGTGTCAGCCATCAGGATGAGCCACGGCCAATGCTTGACCACTGTGCTCTCTGTGAAAGTCTGAGAGAACGTTTTCTCCCTAGGTGACTCTCCCTAGGCACACTATACTTCACTTATCCCTTTCCTCTGAGGTCCCATCATCTCCTTGACCAGAAAATTTGGGAAACCCCTGAGTTATAGGATGTTACAGCACAGGTTCTCTTATGTCCTGAGTCCTCACTGACCTTGAGGGGCTATAGCCAAAATGATGGCTATCCTCGTAACCCTTCTTTTTCTCCAATTTTTGGTCTGTTAACTTACATTCTCAACCCTCTAGCAGAAAAGCTTCATGATACAATTACTTCATAACATAGGTAATTGAGCTCAACTTCACTGCCTTTCTAAATATCATACATCTTAGACTTAGGTTGACATTGGTATTTTCCTTCAATCATTGATATTCTAATAAATCTCTACAGACTTAACCTGTTCAAAACCTCAATGGTTAAGTAGTTAAAAATTAAAAAAAAAAAAACTTCATTTGTCATATTACTTTTAAGTTAACATACAAATCAACTTCTTATAAACACTAATAAAATTTCAGTTATTGACATTTCATTTACAAGATGAGCACTTTTTCTACTTCAGAACATATAAAAATTAACTCATCAAAAGAGTTTTCAGTTTCAATTCCAAAGAAAACCTTACATGACACACAAAGACATCTGATGAGGCTGTTCTATTATTCCAAGTATTGCTGAAAAAATATCTTAAAAAGGTAATGAAACGGAAAGATTAGTGGTTAAATTTTGAATAAAAATTGAGATAGTATATTCATAATAAAAGTTCCCACCTACTCCATTTAGTCATCAAAACTGCGATTTTAAATTCAAAAATATCTACAATGACATCTCTTAGTTGTTCCAATTCATCATAGGTGCAGTACACTGTCAAGTGACAAGAAGGAAAGGCAGCATCCATGGCTTAACAATAGAGCCATTATAGCCTAGTGAATGAACAGAAACGGAGATGAAACAGTAAAACATTAAAGCTGAACTGGTTTCCTCACTTTAGAAGAACTGTCTTAGAGGCCTGCGATCAAAAGCCCAAAGGAAAGATAGATAACGAGCCAAAGCTTTAAATGTGTTGGCAGAAAACACATAAAAGGTTTGGCTTTTTGAGCTCTGATATCATCTGATATAAGGGAAAAGGGCCTCTACTTTTCTTTCTTGTACTACCCTTATATGTTTTAGAATCAAGCTTATAGTAGACTTGTAAAACAAGATAAAGGGAATAAACTCCTTTTTTGTAGTCACTGAGCTTTCAGAAAAACAGAATTATAGATGCCCTGAATGTTAGGCAGAACTCATTTTCGAAACTGTATCGAGTGATTTCCTAGTGCAAAGACCTTTACTTACTGACCAATTTCTTGAACAGTTATAGTACTATATAGGTTTTCTGTTTCTTTTTGTATTATTTTGGTAATTTACACATATCAAGTTTCACACACATGTTAAAACGTATACCTCAGAACATTAACTCCCCAAAACCTCCCAGATTACCTTGTCCCTATTTTAGTTTTGTCAACCTCCCAAATTAGATATTATGTCCATGGTTTCTTTTTTTTTTTTTAATAATTTTTTATTTTTTATTTATTTATTTATTTATTTTTTCTTGTTTCAGAACCTTTGTTTGTTTATTCACTCATTTTTATGGCTGGCTCAGCCTGCCCAGAGGGCAGGGCTGGCGCAGCATGTGGTGCTGGGGATCGAACCGTGGTCCCTGAAGCCGCCCAAGCTTTCCCAAGCAGGCACTTTAGACCACTGAGCCATCCCGCCAGGCCCCAATTTTTTAGTTTTCTTTTCACTTTTCTTACAGTGCTGGGGATCGAATGAGGGCCTCCGACACACCAAGCCCAACCTATCCCCGCTACGCCACACCCTGGCGGCCCATGGTTTCATATAGTACTGTTTGTTTTGGGTTGTTCACCAAACTTTTCTGCATGTCAAAAACACTACTGGAACCATTTTTTCTTCTCCCTAAAAGTATATCATTTAGAAAAGCTTTCTAGTAAAAATACCCTGGTGAAAAATACACTTAGCTCCCATATGTCTAAATATACTTATTTTGCTTTCATTTCTATAAACTAATTTTGCTGGATATACAATTCTAGATTGAAAATTATTTTCTCTCACATTTTGCAGATATTATCCCACTATCCTACAGTTTTCATGGTTGCTACTGAAAAGTGAACTTACAATTGCTGTTAATCTAACCTAGCAGTTCTCAACCTGTGGGTCGCGACCCTGGCGGGGGTTGAACGACCAAAACACAGGAGTCACCTAAAGCCATCGGAAAATACATATTTAAACCCATGCTATGCTATGGTGAAATGTTATTTATTGGAATTAGTAATTTGAAGTAGCCACCAGAATTATTTTTTGGTTTGGGGTCACTGCAACATGAGGAACTGTATTGCAGGGTCATGGCATTAGAAAGGTTGAGAACCACTGATCTAACCATTGTCCCTTTATAAATAAATCTTTTCTCTCCAGCTGTTCTTTGCAGATTTCTGCCTTTTGTGTTCATGTTTTTCTCTGATGTATCTACATAAGAATTTCTTTTTATTTACCTGCTTGAGATTTGCTGTATTTACTGAGAATTCATGTTTAATCAACCCAAATAAAAGCTCAGCTATTATCTCTTTGAACAGTGTGTCTTTCTGTTAGCACCCTCTGGAATTCTGACTAGACAAATTTGCATCTTCTCTATTATCTATGTTGTAATCTCTTTTATATATGTTATCTCTTTTCCTTTTCATCCTATAGTCTGGATATTTTCCTCAAATCTACCTGCCAACTCACTAATTTTCTCTTTTTTTGCAACTGATTTGCTAGAGAACCATCCCTTGTGTTTATAATGTGAATTTTTTTTCCACTTATAGTTAGTATTTATTGGTCCTTTAGGTGGTAACATGGTGTTCTAGATAGTAGGTATATCTCTTTTTAAAATGTGCTTGTTGATGCTTTTTGGCATGCCTTGTTCTTAAGGCTAATCAAAGGATTCAAAGGTTAAGTTAGATTAGATAAGTTTTAGTCTATTGCACTGCACTGTACTGTGTATTTCAAGATTTTTTTTAAAAATAGATTTTCAGCACCTTCATCAAAAAAGAATTAAGTCAGTGACATGAAGAGTATGTTAACTGGGTGGAGTGAATCTTTATACACAGATCAAAATATTACAATACAGCTCAAAATATGCACAACTATTTGTCAATTAAAAATAAGTTAGTGACTGGGGTTGTGGCTCAGTGGCAAAGTACTTATCTAGTGTGCGTAAGGTTTCAGTGCCACAAAAAAATTAATAGAAGCAAATAAAGATTTGAGCGTTTGTATCGTATTTCACATCCAGTAAGTCTGATAGTCTCTGGTTCTAATTCAGCGTTGTTTCCATTTCATTCATAATGCCTTGTTTCTCAGACTTTTAATTGTAAAGTCATATCTGTAACACTCAGATATTCTTTAAGATCTGGGTAAGAGTTTATTCCTCTAAAGAGAATTTATATTTGCTTTTGCTACACACTTAATAACATGCAAAATGAAATAAGCTAAATTCATACTTGTCTGCTTCTCTCTCTTTTTCTTTCTTTTTTTGCTGTGCTAGGAATAGAACTCATGACCTTGTGCTTCCCAGGCAGGTGTTGTACCACTGATATATATCTGTGGTTCCTAAGATTTTTTTTTTCTCCATTTAGTCTTTTTTTTTTTTGGCTTTTGCTTTTGCTTTTGCTTTTGTTTTTTGAGACAGGGTCTTTCTGTGCAGTTCAGGCTGGCCTTGAGCTCACTTTTGTAGCCCAGGCTGGTCTGGAACTCACACTGATCCTCCTGCCTCAGCCTCCCAAGTGCTGGGATTACAGGCGTGCACCACCACGCCCAGCTTCCATTTAGTCTTTAATGAATAATAATTGTCTTTACCTCTTAGGAACCTTACATGTTGTCTCTCATATCAAGTATGAAAGTACTAAATTCAAAGAACAAATTCACAACTGATAGATTTCTCAAGTATAACTCTACCTTCTACTCATGTATTTTACTAGATTCCTACTCCCACTTTCTTTTTTTGACTTCTGGATTTGTCCTTATTCTTGTCAGGTGATCTATGCTGATCAGTGGTACATAGTTTTTAACATAGTTTTAAAACATAGCAGATCTTCTAAAATCAAAGTAGTGTCATAATCAAAGAAGTTTTCAGCATATCTAAACTGTCCTTTAATCAAGAGAGGGAAAAATCTACCTTTTGATTTCTAGTTCTCTATTAGAAAATACTGCCATAGATAAAATTAACATACTGAGGAGCAGAATTAGTTTCATGGCTTTTCTTACATGTTATAAAATGCAAGGAAGCACCTGCAAAATGGTCAGGTAGGTATAAACTAGTGAGACAAAGTCCACAAGGCCTCTGTCGGTATAAGCAAGTTTACCATGCGAAAGTCTTCTTGGTCATAGTTCGGACAACTAGGCATTAGGCTGGCCAACAGGAAGCATGCTGTCTGTGAAAGACACCCTGTTAAACATCCACATTCAGTTTCCCTTCATTTCCTATTAGGACAGATTACTGGCTGCTTTGTACTGGCACCACAATTTAGCTGAAAGGTTCTCAAAACACCAAGATACTATAAACTCATCAGGAAGTAGAGATTACAACTTAAATTTATGCATATAACATTTTTTCAACCCAGATTTCATACTGTTTCACAAACTTTAAATTGAATCTATAGAAAAAAAGATAGATAGAAAGACCATTCTCACATCAAGGATTACTTAATTCTGGAATAATTTTTTTAAAAAGAAACTTTATATAGCCTTACAATCAAAATATTTAAAAGATGCATGGCTTCTTGTAAAATACCTGAAAATGATAAACAAGTAAACTAATCATTTCAGCAGGACAACAGAAGGACTAAAGTATTTTACTCTTACAAATTACCCTGAACCATTTCACATCCAATAGTATAGCTATAGAGTTAAAAAGTTAGACAACAAGTGCTGAGAACAATGTGGAAAAATCACACTGCTTGCATGATGCTGGTAGAACTATAACACGGTACAGCTACTTTGGGAAACAGGCTGGCAGCTCCTCAACTTGGTAAACACTAAGCTACCACTTGTACCAGTCACTCACTTTTAGGGGATACACCAAAGAGACAGGAAAGCATACAGTAATACAAAGCACAGCATGTAAATGTCTATAGCAGTATTTATTCGTAGCAGCTAAAAAGTAGAAACAACTCTGATGATAGATAAGCAAAACACGTCATACTCATAATTTAAGGTATTCAGACATAAAAGCAATGCCTTAAAAAAAAAAAAAGAGGGACTTTATATAACCTTACATTAAAAATATTTAAAAGTGCACATGAATTCTTATAAAACCCCTGAAAATGGAAAATGAAGCACTGACACTTGCTATGATGTGAGTGAACCTAGGTAACACTCTAGGCTATGTGTAAGAAGCCAGTCACCAAGAACACACACTGTATGATGCAACACCAGCACAAGCAAAGACACAGATACAGAAAGTAGCTTGGTGTTTGGTTCCAAGAATTTTTTGAGGAAGAAAAGAATTCTAAACATGACTGGTGATGACTGCACAACACTTTGAATATCCTAAAGCCAATGAATTACCTGTTTCAAATGGGTGTGTAATATGGCATATAAATTATAATTCATATTATAGCTCAATGATGTTACCCAAAAAAGCCATGCAAATACAATATATTCTGTGGATGTAATACAATCAACCTGAAACCTGTTGCTGTCTAAAACGCTATTTTCAAGAGAACTGAATCACCACAGACAGTACCTTCAAAACAGGAAACAAAAGGAGGGATAAAGTATCATTTTGTTTAGTTTGTGAGCATTTCCCCCCCTAGGGGCAAGGGAGGGTAGCATTAATAAAAACATCTTAGCCGGGTGTGGTGGCGCACGCCTGTAATCCCAGCACTCAGGAGGCTGAGGCAGGAGGATTGGTGTGAGTTTGAGACGAGCCTGGGCTACAAAAGTGAGCTCAAGGCCAGCCTGAACTGCATAGCAAGACCCTGTCTCAAAAAAAAAAAAAAAAAAAAAAATCTTTACATCAAAGTCAGGGCTGGTGGTGCATGTCTATAGTGTCAGCATCCTAGGAATCTAAGGCAGAACAAACACAATCAAGTTGAAGCTTGTCTTGAAATGAAGTTCTGGGAATGTGGTTCAATGTTAAGGTCCCTGCTTTGATCCCTAGTACTGCAAACAAAACATGATCCAAAGGTGTAAAACAGGCAGTGAACTTTCTTACAATAAAACAATAGCTGAGTAATTATTGAGCTTACTCCCTGGTAGCTTTAAAGTTTGCTCTATACAATACTACTCAGGGAGATTTATACAGACAAGGTCCCAGGTATTCTCATTCTAAAGGACCTACAAACAATGTGTACACATGTACTTACATAAATAAGTGCACCTGAGGCTAGAGGAGTGTAAGGATTGATAGTGGAAGCCCAAGAGAAAGGATTTCTTTCCTGCTGGAAGCTTTGGCATTTTAGAAGGTATGGGCAGACACCTTTCAAAGGACAGCTATAATTCACTCTGTTAGAGTTGAGGAAATTTAGCAAGTATGGAAATCCCTGAGAGTTTGAAGCTAAACTTCAGTGAGGAAGAAGGAATCTGTTCTCTGAGCCCTCCCTCTCCTTTCAAGGAAGGAGCCCTGGTGGGCTGAGGATGGAAAAGGTGCAAAGAACCTCCTCACCCATTCAACTCCAGGCAGAAAAATGAAACTAGCCAGCTCTGCCAGCTGTGGTGCTTGCAGAACCATGCATTCCAGGGACAGAGCTGAAGGGAAAGGCACATTCCTGATGAAACCAGCCACATAACTGGCAAAATGAAAATATGTAGGGCCTCGCTCATGAACTAGGAATTCTAGAACAGTTACCGCAGAGCACTGATCCCATACAGACTGCCTTCAAGTGTGGAGATCTCTACATTCTCACGGGTCAGATGCCCATGAGGCTAGCTCTAACTTCTGAGCAGCCGGAACAGAGGCAGACAATTTTTGGAAGACACAGGGAAGTGTGTAGCAGAAAATAAAGATTACCTAAAACTGCATCACTCAGAGATGACATCACTACCATCTGGTATATATACACATCCCAGAGATAATACATGTGCACATTTATCCATATGCAGTAATTGTCCATATTATGAAAATGCTATTTTGTACATTCTCTTTTGTACCCTTTTAGAAAATCTTACTCTAACTTTTTGGAGAACTTTCCAAAGCATTAAAAAAATATAATTTCAACCCTATTATATAGATGATTGAATTTATAGTTCCATGTTCCACTGAACCAAACCCCTAGGGTTGGGTTTCTGAACAGTTCTCAGTTCTTCATTACTGAAAACGATGGACATTGAGTATCAATAATATTGAGTGAAGATTGAAGAAATCAATATAAAGTACTTCATAAAGTACTTGATATACTCTTAAAATGTAAGTAATTTTTAAAAATGCTGTATTCTATGCAAATGTTGAACTAATTTATATTCCCAAGGTAAAAAACATTCTTTGTTTTTGCCTGTTTATTTACTCTATGAGTGGTCTGTTAATATTCTTTGATAGCCTCTATTGAACTCTTCATGCTTCTAAAATTTTTCTATGCCCTCTGTACCAATGATATAAATCCTTTGTCATAGAAAATACTTTTTTCTTTTTATGAAAGAAAGAAAATGAAAGAAAGAAAGAAGAAAAGGAATAACTTAAAACTCACCTCCAGTTCCTAGAACCTTCAGCAGCTCAAAATTTTCAATCCCCACTTTCTCTGTATGTCCTGTTAAATTAGCTAAAAAAAAAAAGAGAGAGAGAGAGAGAGAGAGCAAGGGAGAAATGATTTAGTGGCTCAGCAGTAGGATAAGGCCCATAGAGATTTCTGAGATACCAGCAGAGTTCTATTTCTTAAACCTGGTATCACTTCATAATAACTTATTGAGCTATATAGCTATGTTTTATGCGATTCTATGTTTTAAATAATGATAAAACTTCTAAAAACTTTAGTAATTAGAATCACTTAGACAAGGTTAACAAAGTACTAATAGAATCTCTACTACCAATATGATCCAAAAAGAAATAAAGGGGCTGTGGAAATAGCTCCATGGCACAAGTGCCTGCCTGGCAAGTGCAAGGTCGTGAGTTTGAACACCCCCCCCAAAAAAAAAGGAAAGAAAAATTACAATACAGAAACATGCAATGAAAAGAAAACTGGGCAGATTTAGAAGATGTATTTACTTATTCAACAAAATGTTTACTGAGTGTCGAAATATCATTGCTGGGTTCTCCATTAGATTGTCTGAGTTCCATTTTTGCCAGTGAAATCATAGGCAGAGTTAGTGTACACACTCTGTGTCTTTCTGTCCTCAGTGACCTAACTCTGAGATCCAATGAGCTGTAAATATCTAGGACTATATATAATATTCAAAAATGCAAAGTAGGGGCCAGGCAGATAGCTCAGTAGAATAAGCACTTGCCTGGCAAGTGCCAAGTCCTGAATCCTTGGTACTGCAGAAAAAAAAAAAAGGAGGGGGGCCTGGGAGATAGCTCAGTGGTCTAAAGTGCCTGCTTAGGCAAGCTTAGGCAACCTCAGGGACTGCAGTTTGATCCCTGGCAACACATGCTATGCCAACCCCACCCCCAGGACAGGCTGATCCAGTCATAACATACATACATACAGTTTAAAAAAATTTAAAAACCTGGAAAATGTGTTAATATTCTAAATTAAATTGGGATATCCTATATGAGCATTTCCCACAGTACATACTATTCAATTCTGCTCGTATCTTAGGAGATGTTAATAGCTGTTATGGTTTGTAGGAAGTCTGGGAAATAAAGTGCCCTGGTCAAATAAATTTGGAAATGGTTGGCTTTTAAACACTTTACTGCTGAACCACACAGATCTATGGGTCTTCAAGACTGAGATATTGTTATCAATTTATTTCTCCATAAAATTACTTTTTACTATAAATACAAATATTATGTGAAATAGCATTCTGTAGAAATGAAGAAAATCTTGATCCAGATCCTAGTTCTAGTACTAAAACTGTGTGACCTTAAATAAATTATGTCTGTGTCTCAGTTCCCAATGATATATGATGAGAATTTAAAAATACCCACCTCAAAGCACAATGATGCCAGCAATTTACTTGGAAAAACATTATAAAATAGAAAACATAAACTGAGGTGTGAATAGAAGTATGAGAATATAAGAAAGCATTAACTGCAGAGTATAGATAGTGAGGATAGGGGTATTCAATATACAGTTCTTCCAAATTCTCTGTATATTTACAATGTCTATAATAAAATGACAGAAATAGAAGATCTACCTCATAGGATTGTGATAAGAATTAAATAAATTTATAGTGTTTACTGTATATAGTAAGGAGTAACACATCTTTGTAAATAAATTAATGCTTTGACACTAAAACTGTGAGAAAATTAGACTGAACCAAAAGTGTCAGTTTTCAAGAGAGAAGTAATTTCAGTGCCTCTCTTTCTCTCTCTGTATTTTTTTTTTTTTTTTTTTTTTTTTGTTGGTACCAGGGATCAAACTCAGGACCTTGCACCTGTCAGACACTTCAGTATCTTTTAAAAGTTTAAATTCATAATTTAATATTTTGCAAACTTAAATTGAATAAAAATTTTAGTTAAAAGTTTAAAATTAAAAATGTATTTTAATTAAATTTTAAAATTGTGGTGAAATATATAATTTGAAATTTGTCATTTTAACCACTGTTAAAATGAGGGTTAACTTCATGTATACTTTTGTGCAACAGACTATCTTGCAAAACAAACTATATCCACTGAATAGAAACCCCCATTTTTGCCATTTTCTACAGTCCTGGGGACCACCACTCCACTTTTGAACACTTTAGTGATTCATCAAAAATTTATGGGGATGACAAATCAATATATGATGACCAGCATAGCATTCACATCCATACACGTATGGATCTGAAGCAAATACCAAAGCACAGGTAATATCTTAAACATTAACAGCCTATCTCCCTCTATTATGTCAAGCAGAATACAGAACATTAGAAGGTCAAAAGAGACATGTTTAAAATAATGATTATACTTCCTTTAAATTGAGTGTTAAAGGCTGTTATTATTTTTCAGTGCTTAAGACATAATTGAAGCAGATGTGACTAACAATTACTCTAAGTTCTCCCTATCAAGGCTCATCTTTTATTTACTGAAATGTAAAGGGTCAGATTTTCAAAGGCTTTATACATGCACTGTATTTCCCCCATAACTCTACTCGCTGCTAGACTGGGAAGATAAAGAATTATCTTTGTTATATAGCCTTGTTTCCCTAATCATAGAATTGCTTTCACAGGAAATTAAAGAAGATTAAAAATTAACTAACTTTTTTTTTTTCTACAAAGCATGTCATCTGGGAAACCCTGGTCATTCACAAAGATATTTCATGTGATCTTTGAAGAACTGTTTCTGTTCAGGATCTACTTACCTTTATTATTTTGTTTCCAGTATGAACTAAGACTTTTCCTGCTTTGTGGGAGCTCAAGGCTTCTGCAACCTCCTAACCCAGGAAGAGAACTCACAGGACTCAGAGGAAAGGGCACTGATCCCTTGTGTATAGGTGCTTCAGGCAAAGAGAAGGTAGCTCTTTGTACCTGCAAGGTGTGTTCTTCATTTCTTTTCTCACTGCCATAGCAGCTGAGAGTTTCATTTATTATTACTTTTTGTATCCTATCTTTATTTTTTTACTTTTAGTAAGAAATAATAATATGACATTTTCAAAGCACATTAGTAGTATATTCCCAATTATGCATACTGTTGTCCTCATAGTAGTTATACAGAGCACAGGATGTAGATGTGATAATTTTTCTAATCATTATTGGTACAAAACATTTCTTCTCATTGAAGTAGGAGAAAGTAGTTCTATATATAGTCCAGTATTTCATAATCAGAATAGATTCTTAGCAGAACTGGCAATGTCAGAAGCTGTTGATTCAAGCCTTTGACAGTTCAGCATACTAATCTAGCTTTACATTTTATGCCTCCTAGTTAAACTTTTCTGCTGGGCGATTAAGGGCAAGTTAAAGCAAGACCTGTATAACAAAACATGTAACTTGTATTTCCCAAGGTCAGTCAAATCCCCTCAGGATTTACTTTGAAACCATGTACAGTGCTTTGTAGAACTGTTGTCAGTGTCAGCCATCTAGATGAGTCATGGCCTCTATTTATTATTATTAATTTTTTTTGCTTTTTTTTGAGACAGGCTCTTATTCTGTAACCCAGGGTGGTCTCGAACTTGTACCAATCCTGTCTCAGCCTTCTAGCCCTGACATGCACCATGCAGTGCCTGATGTCATATCTTCACTCTCCTATACCTCAAGTCCCAGGTCCTAGGAAAACTAAAAAAGATCAGACTTCAAAAAAGATTATCCTTGCCAGGTGTGGTGGCACACACCTCTAATCCTAACACTTGGGAGGTTGAGGCAGGAGGATCAGTGCGAATTTGAGACCCACCCGGGCTACAAAACTGAGCTCAAGGCCAGCCTGAACTGCACACTACTCTTGAGATTATTTTAAGAAAAAAGCCCTTTTTTCTACCTTAAGATTATTGTTAGTCTATCTTTCCTGACCTTTTCTTACCTGAGAGGAGTCAAATTCCACAAGCTTGTGTGCTGCCTGCTTAGGGTAAAGGACTTGCTCATAACAGGCAGATCCATGGGGTCCAGCTCAGGGCACTGACATCCAGGATACATTTGGGGTGCAGGCTCAAAGATTATGCCTATCCGAATGTACTCTTTTATTTTTTCTTTACTGTCTTAATCTCACATGGAGACAGGAAGTTGTGACTGAATTGGGATGGAGTACAGAGGCCTTAATTACAGCAGTAGTCCTCAAAACTATTACTTGGGATTGTCAACCTTTTTTGGTTAATGTCTCTTTATTCTTAAAATATAAATGACTTTAACTCTCTTATTTGGCAAAATTATTATTTGACTGAAAATATAACAAAAGTATTATTATTATCCATTTAACCCTGATTCTATTTTACTTTTTAATTTGCTTTGAAAGTGCTAAAAAAAAAAAAAAAAAAGAAGAAGCAAAGAACTCACAGATCAGTTACTTTGCTTAAAGAGAAAATTAACTAAGACATAGGAGCATCAAAAACCCACAACTAAGGGCTGGCAAGATAGCTCAGTGGACTAGGCATCTGCTTTGCCAAGTGCAGGCATCAGGGTTCGAACCCCAGTACTGCCCCCAGGCATGTTAAACCAATGATCTAGTCTGGGTATAATGGTACAGGCCTGTAATCCCTGCATGGGGGGAGGCTGAAAAGAGAAGGATCACTACAAGTCAAGTCCTTGGAGCTGTGCAGTGAGACCCTGTAGCAAATACATAAATGAAACAGACAAACAAAATCTACAGCTAAACCAGGTATGGTGGTACACACCTGTAATCCCAGCACTCTAGAAGGCTGATAGTCATGAGTTCTAGGCCAGCCTAGGCTATATAGAGCAACCTTATTTCAAAAACCCAAAATAAAGAAATTAAATTAAAAATCAACAGCTAACATAGTTCCATGTTTTACTGAGATATAATTTGAATACAATAAAATTCATTCATTTGAACAGTTTGATAAATTTCAGTACTGTAATCATGTATCATCATGAAATAGCTTCCACAACCAAGACTTCAAACAGTTCCATCACCCTAAAAAAATTTCTAGGTATCCTTTTAAAAGCAAAATATTAATTTTAATTTTAATTAATTAATTAATTAATTAATTTTTTGCAGTACCGGGGATTGAACTTGAACTCAGGACCCAATTCCGCTATCTCCCTTGCCCAAAATATTTAAAATTTTGATGGTCTACCTTATCAAATTTTTGAACTTGACTAAGACATTCATGCACGCCTATGGCACAAAAATATCTTACTTTTTTCTTTGGAAATTTAATTTTTAGCTCTCACATTTAAGTCTAGGATCCATTATGAATTAACTTTCTACACAATATGAGGTATAAAGACTCATTTTTTTTCTCAGATTTCCAGTTTTTCTAGTAACACTTATAGAAGGAAAAGACTTCTATCTTTTCACAATTAAATAATATTGGCTGCTTTCTCAAAAATCAACTAGCCATTTAAGTGTGGTCTATTTCAGGACTATATTTTAACCAGCTTTTCAACTGCTAACCAAAGGGGTAGGTGCTGCCAGGATTTTCACTACAGTTTAATCCATTAATATTTATTTAAAGGCTAGGAGATCTACCTGGGTTACATAGCAAGTTTGACATCTACCTGAGCTATACTGTGAGACCTCTCCCCAGGGAAAAACAAAAAAGGAGGAGAGGGAAGAAGAGAAGGAAAAGCCCACATATTTTCCATATTTGATGATTTCTCTTTAGGAATCCAAAGTTTCAACTGTTATCATTTCTAATGTTGAAGAACATCCTTTGACATTCCTTGTACAGGTGATACATTGAGTTTTCTTTTATGTTTGCCTCCATTAAGGATTTTTTAAATTGATACATAATTCACAAAATGTAAAATTTGCCTTTCTGAAGTGTAGAATTCAGTGTTCTTCAGTATATCCATAAGACTGTGCTATCATCACTCCTACCTCTATAATGACCTTTGTTGTTTCAAAGTATCCTTCAGGACATTTTACCATGATAGAGAATTCTCAATTGACTTTTTTTTTCTTTTCTTCTAGCATTTAAAATATGTTACTCAACTCTCTTTTGGCCTTTACAGTTCTAGGTACATCAGTCATTATATGGAACCTTGTAAAATGTTTTATTCTTCCCCTATTTCTTTTAAAGAATTTTTTATTTTTTATTTATTTATTTTTTTCTTGTTTCAGAACCTTTGTTTCTTTATTCACTCATTTTTATGACCGGCTCAGCCTGCCCTGAGGACAGGGTTGGCGCAGCATGTGGTGCCAGGGATCAAACCACGGTCCCTGAAAGCCCAAGCTTTCCCAAGCAAGTGCTTTAGACCGCTGAGCCATCCCGCCGGGCCCTTCTTCCCCTATTTCAATACTTGCTCTTTATCTTGGTTTTTAAAAGTTTTGACACAATGTATCTTAATGTGTACTTCTTTAATTCTGTTGTACATTAAGTGAGTATCTTTGATCTATGATTTGTTTTTCATTAAATTTGGCATTGTCTTTTCAGTACTGTGCTTTGAACCTATTGAATTTTGCTGCTGAGCTAAATCTCTAGCCAAGCTTTTTTGTTTTTTATTTGGAGAATGGGTTTCACTAAGTCGCCCAGGCTTGCCCTCAAGTTTTGATTTCTTGCTTCAGTCTCCCAAGTAAATAAGATTATAGGTTTTTGTCATTACTAGGTGCTAAAGTTAGGCCTTAAATTTCCAAATATTTTTTTCTATCCCATTCTGTTCCTTCTCTCCTTCTGAGACTCCAATTACACCTATGCTGGACAGTTTGACATTACTTAGGAGAACCCTGAGGCTCTGTTCATTCTTTTCTAATATGTTTCCTATTTGGTTTTGACATTACCTCACTTTAACTGCTTTATCTTCAAGTTCATTTACTTTTCCTTATGACATTTTTGTTCCACTGTTAAATTCATCTTGTGTTATTTTAAGTATTATGCTTTTTATTTCTAAAATTTCCATTTGCAAGAGAGGAAGAAGAGCTGATAGGAAAAGAAAGGAAGGGGACAAAACCAGAATTAAATTGTGTTATGTATGTGCATAAGTTTCCTATAATAAATATGATCATTATATATGTCTCAGTTATTCTTCTCTCACTGCTGGGACAAAATACTGAACACCCAAAATGAAGGAAGGAAAGGTTTATTTAGCTCACGGTCAGTGGAGGTTTCAGTCCATATGCAGATAGCTCTGAGGCAGAGCAGCTCATGCCAAAGAGCAGCCTTTCATTGTGGCGACAAAGAGCAGAGAGCAAATGGGAAGAGCAGTGGCAAGAAGGGCAACAGAAAGCAAGTCTGTATCTCTTATGTTACATTCAGGCTCTCTGCCCCAGGCTGGGTGTAGCCACTCACATCCATAATCCCAGCAGTACTCAGACCCATAATCCCAGACTTGGATCATGAATTAATCACAAACTGTAGAACTGTGTCTCAATGATAGTGTGAGGCTTTGGGGCGACAAAGACACACAAAATCATAACAATGTACTAGAAACATGTGCTAATAAAAAAATTCATCTGATTTTCTCATTGTTTCTATTATTGGTTAAGTTTTTCTATCTTCTTCCCATTCTGAAAATGTTATTTTATTTTTTGAATGCATTATATTATTTTTAAAATTCTTATCTACTATTTCCAATATCTCATTCACCTCAAGATAAGTCTCATCTGATTTTTCCTTATTCCTAGTATGTTTCATTTTCTTGATTCTTTATATGTAGGATAATTTTGAATTATGTCCTGAATATTACCAATGTTACTTTGTGGGCTAGGGAGATAGTTTAGCAGTCTAAGTGCCTACCTGGCAAGCATGAGGACTCAGGTTCGATTCCTGGTACCACATGCTGGGCTGGCCCCACAATTAGCTGGCCACTAAGGCTGGGTGTGGTGGTGTGTGCCTATAATCCCAGCACTAAAGAGGCTGAGACAGGAGTCTGAGCTGCATAATGAAATCCTGTACCAAATAAGTAAATAAAAGATTTAAAAAGATTAAAAATAAATGTTACTTTGTGGAAAGCCTAGATTATTTTTTCTCTAATGATTATTTCTTCCATTTTACCAGACAAATACCTTGGCTTGCGTTGACTTGAGTTGTAAACTCTTGGGAAATAGTTCTAGTGTTAGTTCAGATTTTTCATCTTTAGGTATTGAGCTATTTGGAATCTTTGTATTTATGCAGTTGGAGATATGGGTACATACATAAAACTTGAGAACCTCTCCATTCCCAGCTCTTCCTCTGGGATTCTTCCTCAGTCTCCGTGATCAGAGTTCTTTGGTTTCAGTTTTCTAGCTTCCCTAGCTAAAAATTCTACTGTTTTTTCCTCTAGAGCCCCCACTGTGTAGACTGTATTTAACCTAAAAATAAAACCAGTGAAAAAGTGAAGTTACTTGTATAAAGCAGCTTTAAAGTAGCTTTTCTTTAATGTTCTCTTCTCCTCTTCCAAATGTGTACTCCCTACCACAGCCTGTTTACTCTTAGATGCCTCCAGATGGTTGCTTTTTGATTTAAGTCCAGGTTTTTCAGTTGTTTTCTCAAAAGAATCCTCCAGTAGTGTGTTATTCTGACATTATAAGAAGCAAAAGTCTTATGGTATTTGGCATTATAATAGTAGTTTCTACTTCAATCACTGCCTAAAAAAGTTAATCTAAAAAGGTAAAATAAAATTAAAATGGTGATATGACACAAGCCAATCTCAAAAATCTCGAGCTTAATATTCACAATTCTATTATTATTATCATTATTTTTAACATTCACAATTCTTAAAAAGCTCAAGTCAACAGCTTCCAATGTGCCAGTTGCACTGATAACCCACTACTATTATGGACTACTGGACTATACATACAGCTACTTTCTCTTTGTTAAGTCAGAAGAAAGATTTATACTAATAGTGTTTACATGAGTTATCAGATCTGCATCTTGTACTCTGAACAAATACTACGAAGACAGCAATGTGCAATGTATTAATTATTGGAACTGTCCTACCAACCTGTTGTGTAACTGTCTCGTTGCTACTTCTTTTCGTTAAAATTAATTTAAAAAATTCACAATTCTTGTTATAAATCTATTAAGTAAAGTGGGTGACAACATACTGGGAAGTAAATCAGTAAGTCTAACACTCTGAGAGGCTGAAGCAAGAGAATGGCAAGGTTAAAACTAGCCAAAGAAATTTAGTAACTTAGTGACACCTAGCTTGACATTTCAAATTGAAAACAGGGCTGAGGACATTGCTCAGTATGAAGGCTCTAAGTTCAATTCCCTAGCACTCAGTACCACAAAACAAAAGCAATAGGAAGATCAACATATTTAGGAATGGGGGAGTATTTGTTAATTGTAAAGTTTTTTCATCATGTTACTGAGAAATCACATCAGCAAGTGGTAGTACCAGACAGCATAGCTCAGTGGCACAACATGAGCTTAGCATGCACAACGAAAGTCCTAGGTTTGATCACCAGTACCAGGAACAAACAAAGCAAATGAGTAGGTATCCTACATGGAATCCTAAACAATGACAAACATATTCAAGTATGTGAGTCTAGGTGTCTAAATAGTTCACATTTCTGTGCTATTATTTTGTGACAGTGATTAAAGCCTTTGAACATCAAGTTCTAAAAATAAATGCTATGTCTCTTAAATTGTTAACCTAAGAACAAGAGCTCAAACATCCCAATAATAATACTAATACTTATTAGCATAAGACAAAGTATTTACGCATTTTCTTCCACCATAAAGGTGATATAAACACTACCAATTTTTTTCATTTTTCATTTTTCTTTTTTGTATTTTAAGGAAGGGTCTACAGGGTGTTCAGGGTCTCACTACTACATCAAACTTGTAGTGATCTGCTTGTTTACAGCCTCCCAAGAGCTTAGAGATTATAGGTGCATACCACCACACCCAGTCTCAATTGCCATCTCAGCACACCCCTGGGGTGGGGCCAGCATGGCAGACCTGGGGATCAAATCGCCCCCCCTAACCCCCCACTTTTGTGCCTGCTTGCAAGTTCTTTCATCCACTGAGCTATTTGGCTGGCCCTTAAACACTACCAATTGCAGAAAACTCTCTAGTGTTTGGGAGTCAGTCCTATGTCTTAGTGAAGTCCAAAACAGATTAGAAGTGGAGATATCTTCATGCCTGCAGCCAGAAGCAGGCATGTGTTACTGACAGCGAAAATCTGTATTTCACACCCAACATAGATAGTGTTTTATTGTGGTTCCAGGAGAAAAAGAACTTTTGCTCTTTTCCTATCCCAAGCCCATGCCTGCCCCTTTTCTATTTCTCTTCAAAGAATAAAGAAGCAGAACTCTAAGTGGGCAGTTAGTAGTAGACAGAGACTATGTTGAAAGATCAGTCTCCACAACAGGTCTTTATTTAGTTTTTGTTTATTTATTTTTGGCCTGAAAGGTCCAGAATGGCTCACCTCCCTGGAGCACACCAGCAATTCTTTGGACTTTTCACTTCAATGTATACAGTAACTACCTAAATGGATTGAAAGAGTCTTGGACCTGGAACTAAGGTCTTAATGTTCATACTGTTCCAAATTCATATGTTGAAACCCTAACCTCTATCATAATATGTTTTAGAAATGGGGCCTTTGGGAGGGAATCAATTCATGAGTATGGACAAAGTCCTCATGACGAATGAATGTCCTTACAAAGATGAACTAATGTTCTACCAGAGAGAGCATGGTTCCTTTCTGTTTCCATCTGAAGAGGACAACAATGAGAAGACAGCCATCTACAAACCAGGAAGCTAACTGCAAACAAAGACTGGAGCTGCGGGTACTCTGACTTTTGATTCCCAAGTTCCAGAGCTAAGAAACAAATGTGTTTTTATGCCATCCAGTTTATTGTATCCGTTAGAGAAACCCAAACACCTGGTGTTCACTTGCTAGTTCTCCCTTCCAGCCTTCTAAGCTTCACACCTGAACACACTGGTCTCAGGAGGTCAGATGAGGATTGGAAGAAGGAGGCTTCACACAGGCCTTAAACCTAATCTATCTGCACCAATTCCCTTTTATGGGACTCTACACTGATATGTTAAAAGCATGCACAGCTACTATTTCTTACAGATTCCTCATGGCTTCTAAGGAAAAGAGTAGACTGACTACATTATTTCTGGATTTCTAGCTATAGCAGCATATGGCACCAAACTTCACCCTTAGCCTGTAAATCCTAATCATACTTTCAGAAAACTCTTCACAAACAAAGAATATCAATGAACTTTAAAAACTTAATCTGGAGCTATTTAGCTGGTACACAGTTGTACAACCATACAAATTGTCTTCATCTGGCCTCTACTGTGATGCCCACATCATATGAATCATTAAATACTAGCAAACTTGCAATAACATAACACTTAAGATCCTTTAAAGGTCTACTTTAAGCCTATTTCTGTTAGTTTAGCCTCTTATCAAAAGCATTTATCATGTTTATATGTTAATTCATTATGCAGTTTAATCATTTAGAAAAGTACAAACAGTTTAATACTTTGACAAAGGTTTTGTTCACTTGTTTGTTCTTTGGTGGTAGTGGGGATTAAACTTGGGGCCTTCATGCTATGTCCTCCTACATCCCTAGTCCTTTTTAAAATGTTGAGACAGGTTCTAAGTAAGTTGTCCAGGCTCAAACTCGCCATCTTCCTACTTAGTCTCCTGGAGTGCTGGAATAACAGGTGTGCACTACCACGCACAGCTTACAAAACTTTTTTTTTTTGAGACAGGGTCTCACTATGCAGTTCAGGCTGGCCTTGAGCTCACTTTTGTAGCCCACGCTGGTCTTGAACTTGCACTGATCCTTACAAAACTATTTTAATTCATTTTTTCTTGTTTCAGAACCTTTGTTTATTCACTCATTTTCTATGGCCGGCTCAGCCCGCCCGGAGGGCAGGGCTGGCGCAGCATGTGGTGCCGGGGATCTAACCGCAGTCCCTGAAGCCACCCAAGCTTTCTCAAACAGGTGCTTTAGACCACTGAGCCATCCCGCCAGGCCCTTTTAATTCATTTTTTTCTTACTAAAATATTAGGAATTACACCATTAAAAATTCATTTGTAGATTAGTACTATTTTCCTATTATACATATTTCCTGATTAGGTAACCATTTTTAAAAATGAACTTTAAAAATCCCATCATAAAAAAATCAAATGATTTTTTTTAAATGTCAAAACTCGAATTTCAGTATGGAAATGATTCACTTTTAAAAACAGCTTGAATTACTGATGGTTCTTAAAGGAACAATGTTACATAACAGATTTAAAATAACTACTTCCTTACATTATTATTGGATTCCTTTAGCCTCTCTTATTCCTTTAATAAATAAATACTAATATGGCAGTGTAGGAAAATAATTGATGTAATCTTTCATTTTTATTTATAGATATAACAACATCTTAGTAATTTTAAGTGTACCATTCACTGTTATTTAATGTATTAATAAGGTTATCCAAATATTTCCACCATAAAACTTAACTTTTTTCAGTTTATAAAAGTAAAACTGTAACTATTAAACAATAGCTCCTTATCCCCTCAAGCCCTTAACATCTGACAAATAGTAGTCTAGTTTTTCTATGAATTTACCTATTCCAAGTATCTCACATAAGAGGAATCACATGGTACTGTGGCTGGCTTATTTTGTTTAGCGTCATATTCTCTCTCTCTCTCTTATTTTTCTTTTTTCAGAACTTTTGTTTGTTTATTTATTTTTATGGCCAGCTCAGCCTGCCCTGAGGGCAGGGCTGGCGCAGCATGTGGTGCCGGGATCGAACTGTGGTCCCTGAAGCCGCCTAGGCTTTCCTAAGCAGGCACTTTAGACCACTGAACCATCCTGCCCAGCCCAAGCATCATGTTCTTAAGTTTCTTTCATGTTAAAGCATTTGTCGGAATTACCTTAATTTTTAAAACTGAATAATACTGCATTATACGGATACACCACTTTGCTTCCCCATTTATCTATCAACGGACACTTCATCATTCTACATTTTAGCTATCACAAATAATTTTTCTATGAGCATAGGTGTACAAATAGGTATTTCAGTACCTATCTGCAATTCTTACAGCAATTAAAATATTACTGAAAATGGAATTGCTAAACCAAATTGTAACTCTTTTTTTTACATTTTTTGGACACTAATTTTTTTTTGGATACTAATTTTCATAAAAGCTACAACTACTACTTTACCAGTAGTAAACAGGAGTTTTAATTTCTCCAAATCTTCACTTGCACTTGTTATTTTCTATTTTATTATATTATGTGTGTGAGGTAGTGAATAGTAAATTTTAAAATAGGAAATTTAAGCTAAAAGATTTATACTCCCATGCTTTAAATAAAACTTGTTTTATGATAAAAGAACCCAGGATTGGAGGGCTGTGGAGATAGCCCCATGGCACAAGTGCCTGCCTGGCAAATGCAAGGTCATGAGTTTGAACCTCAGCCCCACAAAGTCTGGGGCTGGGTAAAGTCTGGGGCTGGGGAGATAGCTCCATGGCACAAGTGCCCGCCTGGCAAATGCAAAGTTATGAGTTTGAATCTTGGTCCCTCCAAAAAAATAAATTAAATAAAATATGTATAGGATAAAGTAGACCCTGAAAATCTCCTATAATTCCAGTACTCAACAATAATGATTGTTAATCTTTAGCATAATCTTTTTGGTGTATTTCAGCCATGAATATATGATTGATAAATAGTTTCCTAATCCAACTTTCTAGACAATTCTATTAACAAATGTAATTTGTAATGCATATTATTGATGATCCTTTTTAGAGTTACGAAATGTTTAACTTGGAACTTCCCACTCTTATGGAGGAAAACAATCAGTAAAAACACATTTTTCATTCTGTTGCCATAGTTTCTGCTAAGCTGCACAAATCCAATTGCATAGAGCATGTGTTGTAATCATATGATTAGATCCAATGATTCCCTTGTACTAAAGCTAAGAAAAGGTTTAATTTGAAAGCACTTTTATAATGAAAGTAGAAATGAAAAGAACAAAATGCATGTGAAGCTATTTAAAATGTGCTTCTTATTATAAGATTAAAGTACTGATGGACCAGATTTTATTTAATTTATTAAACTTTCAGGAATAGGTAATAAATTTAATAAATAGACTTATGGAGTCTGTGAACATAAAGGAAAATACTATCATCATGTGAAGCCAGTCAAAAAGCTTATTGAGAATATAGGTCTGCATTCATTCTTGTATTAAACATTCAAAAATGTCTACTATAGGCTAGGCTATAGCATAGGTGCTAGGTGCTTAGCTAAACATATAGACTCTATTCTAGCAAAGATGAAGGAATAACTGGGGAATTCTAATCCAGAAAATTGGTGAAACAAAGATATAGGCGGGAATATTTTCCCCATATAAACCAATAAGAGGCTAGTTCTAATTGGCTGTATTATAGGGCAGGTGCAAAAACATAACATAAAATAGGTACATGGAACTAACTGATTCAAAACCTGGAATATCAGACTAATTCGTTTTCATTTAATCTGTGAATCTGCAAGTAATGATGGCTCTCAACCTGATGAAGGGAATGTTTTAAGAAAACTGCTCTGGCAGTAGTGTGCTATATGGACAGAAAGAAGAAAAACTAATACCAAAAGATAATGAGGTTACTCCAATAGGATGTGGGCTAGATGTGTGCTAATGATACTGGCAGAGTAAAAACTAGAACAAAACCCAAGAATCATTGTAATATTCAATTTTGAAAATGTCCACTGCATAACTACGTTGGGTGCTGAGACTAAAAAAATGAAACAGGTAAGATCTCCATGTTCAAAGATGAATTAATTAAAATTCTGTTCCAGTTTTCACCCATTAACCTTGGCAATGATCTGAATGTCTATGTCCCTTCACACTTAATGTTGACATCTCTACCCTTGTTGTACTGGTGCTGAGAGTGAGATCTTTGGGAGATGATCTGGTAATGAGGGCAAAACTCTCATGAATAAGATTCATATGTGCTCTTACAGAAGAGTTTAGACAGTCTATTGGCCTCTCTCACTATGAGGAAATATGTAGACTGGGCCATCTATGAAGCCATCAGCCCTCACCAGACACCAAATCTGCTGGGGGCACTCCTCTTGGACTTCTCAACCTTCAGAAAATGATGACAATTAAATTAATGTTGTTTATAAGTTACCCAGTCTAAGGAACTTTGTTATACAGGAGCCCAAATGGACTACGACAGACCCATAGCTAAAACACAAACAATGCAGGTCTAGTGAATGGAAGTGTTACTGACAGAATAAGGAAGTCAAATGGGGAAGTTTGAAAGTTGCCACGCAGCAAGTAATGGCAGAATATTCCAAAAGGGCTGCTATGCAAGCAGCTCTAGATAAGGAACTAAAGTTCTACAGATAGCCCATGTACAAAATTACTTTAGGCAATGGCTAATGCTCTAAGTAGGAGGCCTTTCAAGAACCACATAATAAAGATGGCAAGTCTTGATCACTACCAACAGTTTTGAAGTCAGAAGAAAAAGAACCAGAGAAAAGATTAGTAAAGTAACTGTGTACTGGATCTAAGCAAAATAGAATATAATAAAAAGAGAAGTACTGATAATGTAAAATGTAGCAAGATGGACTCAGGGACTGTCTTTCTTTTTTAAAGAACTATCTGGGGGGACCGGCGGGATGGCTCAGTGGTCTAAAGTGCCTGCTTGGGAAAGCTTGGGCAGCTTCAGGGACCGCAGTTCGATCCCCGGCACCACATGCTGTGCCCTCAGGGTGGACTGAGCCAGCCATAAAAATGAGTGAATGAACAGTTCTGAAACAAGAAAAATAAATAAATAAATAAATAATTCTTTAAAAAAATAAAAATACAGAACTATCTAGGCTGGGGAGATAGCTCAGTGGCACAATGCTCAGCTGGCAAGTGCAAGGTCCTGAGTTTGATCTCCAGTACAAAACAAAACAGAAAGCTATTAATAGTGGAAAAATGAGGCATAAGTCAAATTGTATGACTGTAATGAGAGAAGCCACACTTCTCTACATTTTTATATTTTAAAAGGTAGAAAGGTAATAAAATATAAAACATGATAAAAACAGAAAAGACTGACTTACGTATATGACATCCTACCCTATATGTAATAGTCTGACTGCTAAACAGAATGGTAACCACAGAAATGACTTTCCTCACCTCAACTCCCTTTTAAACTCTAAAATCAAAGAGAATGGTTGGCCCCCAGACATTAGTGCCTATAACCTGAGAGCTAGAAGAAACTGTCCCAAGATCAAACTACAAAGTAGCTGAAAGAACCAATGTATATTCCAGAAGATTTTATTAAACCACAGTATCCTTGATCATCAGTCTGTTCAAGAACATTGCAACCCAAATCGCATCCACCCTTCAAATATAGTTTGAAACACCTCAGTATAAACACCATTAACCTGAAACAAAGCTTAAACCTCAAGACTATACAGGAAGGTAAGGCTGTGAAGGTAAACAGTGGAAAATCTAAATAACACCCTTAAAAGAATATTCACAATACTATTCCAGGAAGGGTGATATAAAAAAAAAGAAACAGAGGCAGAAAGTGGAAAGAATCATATGAACTGTTTTTCCAACATATAAGGCAGATGGGAAAGAAGATCCATGGGGAAAGGGAACAGGAGGAATGCTGGGAAAAGTAGATGGAATGAGTGACTCCTAAGGAAGCAGCTCCTTCTAGCAAAGGACAGAAAGGGGTTTGTGAGAAGAGTTAAAGTATAAAGAAAAGGGTAAGGATTATGTGAAGGTGTCAGAGCTGAAGGGAAACAAGATAACCCTTGTGAAGGACAGAAATGATCTCTGAAGGAAGAAGCAGGGAAGCAGCATATTGAAGCAAGAGTAGAATGCTTTTCTTCAGCAATCAACTTAGCTCTAGTATACACAGGAGATGAAATGAGACATATATAAAGTCACTTTAACAGGTAAACATCACCATAAGCAGAAAAGAACTAAGAACCATCTTAATCAAAAGAACGCTGTGCTCTGTGTAAGTACTACAAGGACAACAATATGCACTGTATCAATTATTGTGAATGTACTACTAACATGTTTTGAAACTGTCATATTGTTCTTATTAAAAGTAATAAAAAAATTTTTTAAAGAACTAAAAAGCCTTAATGGCTTACAAAAGATAAATAGAATGGTAAAACTTCAAAATGGAATCCCAAACTGAGCAATGTGTTTCTTGTGCTGCCCAGGGGATGATCTAAGCAGCTGATTCAAACACAGATCTCCTAGGAACAGCCCGTAATGGAATAAGCTGTATCATGCTCTCCAACCTTAATGGCCATAGCTATCTAAACATCAATCCATTTCCTTTTTTTCTAATAGCATGTATCATGTGACCCACCACTCTTTTGATTATAATTAAAGCATTGTGCATGAAATCAGAGCACGAAAAGAAACAAGTATCATAATGACCCAATATTGAATGAATTCTATTTGTCACTATTAAAGAACTTTTAATTAATAACAATATGCAATATGCTATAATCATATCAATGAATTTAATTCTTTTAATTTTATAAAAAATAATTCTAAAAGGTAATATTATCAGATTTAGTTGGGCATGTAAAAGGAAGTATAGAGACAGATTCTGGTAGCCACACTAAAGTAAATCACCATAATTAATTATATATCTATGCTCTAAAGAACACTACCTGCTTATCAGAACAAAGTTTGTCCATTTAAAAACATCTAATTTGCAGGTCTTTAGACCTTTTTGTCTTTGAGGTATCAGTTCGTCAATAAACAAAAACAAAAGCAAACCAAAAGGAAAGCTTAACATGTAAATTTTAAGAAGTTCCTATTTTTGGTAAAGAAAGGAGTTTCAGTCTTGGACCTTCTTTCCCCATTCCACAATAATTAGTTTTACCTTCCTCTTTCCAATACCTTTGATATCAAAGAAATCTCAGAATTGGCCTCTAATGTCCAAGATTGGGCATATGCATGATCACAACACCACAGACTGTCTCATCTTCCAGTGGCTCAATCTGGAATTTTGAGTTTACAATGGCTGAAAGTAACATCCAGAGGAAGCTGTACTTACAGCTTTGAGATTTGATCTTTTCCCAGGGTAGTGATATGTGATATGATACTCTATCTAAATACAGGCCCATGGCAGGAAGCCACAGGGCCATAAGCCCACAGTCCCATGAGGGGATATCCATGAGGGGATAGCCACTAGTCTACCAGGTGCTGTGAAGTTCTTAAGCTATGAAGTTTGGTAGGTTGATTATACCAAATGAACTTTTATATTTACAGTATTTTCAACTTGAAGCAGATTTATCAGGTCATAACTTCAAGAAAGTTCACAAACATCTGTATTACGGTTCTTGAGAAAAATAGCAAAATGTAATACCAAAATACACCACCCCCCACACACTCTGCCTTGCTCAGATGTCCACCGATTTAAATGTTTGTCTCATCCAAAAACAACCTCACAGAAACATCCAGAACCCCACTGGACCAGCCATGCTGATATGCAAAATTATGACAAGTTCATTCCTTGTCAATTTGGTACCCCACATACATTTCCGTTAAATCATATTTAATCTGCTCATTTCTCCTTCTTAGCAAAGTAAGCAACCAAAGTTCTGTCCCTGCAGAACCACCGTAAACCAGGCCTGTAGTTTATCTTCTTCTGTCAGCTTATGATAAGAAAGTCCCCATAAGACAGACCACACTTGCTGGCTGAGGGAGAAAAGCCAATATACTGTAGCAGGAGCAAGGACCAGTGACATCTGGGGCATTCATGCAATGCTGCCTGTAGGGCCTGCTTGCCTAATCTCCTGTGTACTGCTGTCATTTGAGGGCAGCACACAGCTATGCACACCAAATAGTGTTTGATCAAATACCTGAGAATCACAGGTGGCAAAAAGTGACACAGTAACACATGAGTGAATGTGTACGTCTGCGTGTGTAAATGAAGATAAATGTAACGGAATGTTAAAAGCTGGAGATTATGAATAAAAGGTTCTTTAGATGATGAATTAATCAAGTCATAAATATGAGTTCATTATTTTTAAACTTTTGATTTCTAAGACATCATTTTGAGATAAAGTTTTCAAAACTCAACAAACCAATGTGTTTTTAATTGTGTTTAGAGTCATAAGATATCTGTGATTTTTTTATATGGCAATATACCTGCGCAGATATCCTTATCATAAACCAAGCATTTTTATCTTGATCTCAGGGGTAAGAACAACACACTTCATGTCCAAAATGAGGTAGGAAAGGGGGACAGTAGGAACACACATTCTATTGCTTTTACCTCCCTCTGAGCATCCTTGGTATTTTCTTTCTAAACCATGGATCAGGTGCTGCACATGCTTGTGGCTGAGTGAGCACACTGAAACTGTGGTAGGAAGACTGCAACAAGCAAGGACAAAGCTCTGCTTCTTTGCTCCTCAGTTTTCAAGGGATAGATTATATAACTGACTTAAAATTAACATTTTTAAAAAGTAAAACTATTCTTTAAAAGTGAGTTGGCAGTAGCCTTGCGAAAGTATAGGGCTGTAAGTACAAATCACTACAAATTGATATGCAATTGAAGGCTGCCACATAAGTGCCAATGGAAACCAAATTGGCACTATGAGCAGCGTGCAGTTGGAAAGCAGCAAAAGGGAAGGGTGTTGATGAAGTGCTCTCTCAGAGTAGAATTAAGTGCAGAGGTGTCAACAGAATTGCAGGCGTAAAATGAAGCTGAGCAGCAACAAAGAGCTACTATATTTTGTTACATCAAATTGAAATCTGATCATTGAGACCAATATTTTGGACTATTAAAAACTATTCTGTATTTTTTTCTTTTTATTTATGTGACACAGGGTCTCACTATGCAGTTCAGTTCAGACTTGTAGTGATCCTCCCTAAACGTATGCCACCACGCTGGGTTTTGTGGCAGCACAAGTTTCAGTGTAGTACTGTGCACCTGGGGGTAGGGGTTCCAGGCTGGTGTGGCCCCAAGTACCAGGGATCAAATTCAGGTCTTTGCACTTTCCAGGCAGGCACTTAGACCACTAAGATATCTCCCCTATCCTACTATTCTGTATCTTGCATGAAAAGTGTAATTCAAAATATATCAACAAATAACAACAATTTGGTAGAACTCTAGACAGTGGTAGATAATGGTTCGTTCTATAGATTAATCTTTTTCTAACTCACAAGTTACCTAATTTTACTTGCCAAAAATACTGAAGCATGGCATCTATCATAAATGAAAATATAACTGAAGAAAGAGAGCTGTGCTGAGGGTGAAGAGGCAGATCTTTCATCACCTATTTAGACCAGGCTCTTGGCATGACTGTCTTTAACTTATGTATGAGATAGTTATAGATTTATAAACATTAAGGGATCTCACTTCGAAAATAAGTCTTTTAAAAATCTTTTCTATACTCTCCTTTTGATCTATCTTGCTCCCTAAATTATGTTTTTCTTCACATTTTATGAATATTAGTTCAGCCTTCTGAGATAGCCAGGAAATGGAGTATCTGAGAGGACTGTTCTCTAAAATAAAATTATGTTCTATGATATTTGCAAATTGTTGACTACTTAATTATAGTGAAAATGTTTAATTTTCATTGGCCATATTCATTTGGAACTCCTACATATACTTAAAATACTTTTGGTGAGAACAGTACTAAGGTTTCAACTCAGGGCCTTCACACTGAGCTATATCCCCAAACCTTTTTAAATTTATTTTTGGAGTCTTTGTAAATTACTAAATTGCCCAGGCTGGGCTTGAACTTGTGATCTGCCCCTCTCAGCCTCCCAGAATACTGGAATTAAAGGCATGTGCCACTAGGCCTGGCTGATGTACTTTTTAATTAATGAAATTTATGCTCATCAAATCTACACGCATATATAATCACAAAGCTGCACACACAAAGTACTAATGTGCCATTACAGCACTTGCCATTAAAATAAAGTCACAAAACTAGCAACATTTGAAAAAATGCATTAGTAAACAGAAATGATAGGTACAATATATCAAATGATATACAATATATACACAATATTTGATATATAATATATCAAATGATAGGTATAATATATCAAAAATCTGTGTGTTTTTATACGTTCGTAATAGAAAAGTCTTAGAAAATTTATATTGGGATTTAAAATATGTGATTTTTTTCTCATTAGTAAGCATTATCTTTGACAACTACATACATGTACCTAACCTAACTGTAACATTCAAATCCTTGTTGAATCTGGAAGTTTTTTTATAATCTATGTTTTCTTATTAGCCTTAAGAGTTTCTACATGCAGCAAAATTCACTTTGTTGGATACAGTTATGAGTCATGACAAATGCATACACTTCACACTTTCAAAGCTGACCTCATCTATAGTACTTCACAATTTCACAGTCACATAAAGATTGTTGTGTGAACTCTGATTATACTATAGCTAATCAAATTTCATCAGTTTAGTAATTTCCAATGTTTTCTCTTTGAGCTCAGTATAAAGTGTCTAACACATTAAAGAATTTACTTTTTTTTTCTTTTCCCCCACTTTCAGGGCCTTGGCGTAACCCTTATTATTTCTGGCCTTGACTGCTGAACCAACCTATGCACGGCTCTGCCATCAACTGTCTCAATTCCTTTCTAGTTTATCTTCCACACTCCTATTGCTAGTCTTCCTCTACTTAAAAATCTTTCAGGAATTCCCTATTGCCTTTAGAAGTATACATAGTGTTTTAAGCAAACACAAATTCCTTCCTGAGTTGTTTCCTGCCTGATGTCTTGCTGCATCTCCTCTCCCTCCCTTCCCACAATCTGGGGCCTGGACTAAGTACGCCTTCCCAGGCATGCCACCTTTTCTGACAACTCGATGCTTCAAATCTCAGCCTTTTTCTACCCTGCCTTCTGTCAGCTGCCTGACTTTTGCAAATCTTTAGATGCTCTCTTGTGCTCCTTCAGTATCATTTACATCAGTCCTCTTTAGTACTGCCTGACCTTAAACTAGGTCACTTTCCCAAGAGCTTCCTCTGGACCTTACAGTGCTTGGGACCAGGCAGGGGGTCTGCTCCATTCCTACCAGTGCTTGGAACAAACAGTTTATGGGTCTGGGGCTATAGATCAGAGGTAGAGTGCATACCTAGCACATAGGAAGCCCTGGGTTTGATCCTCAGCACTACTGAGAGTGGAGGGGTCAAGATAGTTACTCATTTTCATAGACAGTAATATTTACATATATACTATGATGATTGCTACATGGAATCATGATATTGGTAAAGAGAAGAAAACATCGCAGCAACTAGAATTCCTCCTAGGGAGGGCACTGCATTGCATCTATGCCAAGCTGCTCTGTGTCAGTATGGATATTAGCTGGGATGAAGAGGTCAGAAGCAGAGAAGGAAAATAAGAGGGTAGATTTATTAATTTTGATTCCAACAGGAAAAGGGGAAAGGAGCTAGGGAGATAGCTCAGTGGCATTAAGTGTCTGCTGGCAAGCTCAATGTCCTGAGTTCAACCCCTGGTACCAAAGAGAGAGAGAGAGAGAGAGAGAGAGAGAGAGAGAGAGAGAGAGAGAGAGAGAGGAGAAAAAGAAAAGTGATGTGAAAGCAGAGAGGTGAGGTAATGATCCCCTTCCCATCAGGCTCTCCTGATACAGAGACCAACCAGGCGAGCTCCTTCCTGGTGTTCAGAGGGAGCAGTTGCCTGTACTATGGCTTCTCTTCTGCCTCTTTAGAAACCTTCTCTGAAGTGTAGAACGCATTCTCTGTGTATTTCTGTCTTTCACAGAAGTTAAATAAGGAGCTATGTGGTATCTATTCTAGTGTGATGCAAACAGATCAGTGGTGTGGCAGTTCTTAGGGTTTGGAAAGGCCAGCCCTCCTAGAAACCAAGAAAAGCTAGATGGGAAAAGAGGATTTGTTTGGTTTTTGCTTTTGTTTGGAGGTAGGGTACTAGGAATCAAATTTAGGACCTTGTGCCTGCCAGGCAGGCACTGTGCCACTGAGCTATCTCCCAGGCCCTGGAAGGGGAGGCTTTGGACTCGCACAGGCTGTGCACTGTGGGATTTGAGTCTGCTGAGTCCATACTGTAAGGAGCTGGCAAGTGTTATCTGACAACTAGGATATACCCAACCAAAAGACCAAAAAGGACACAAAAATGAGACTAGTTAGTATTAGGAAGGTGAGGCTACCACTGTTGTTTCCATGGAGACTTTCTCTATTATAGTTCATAATACGAGAAACGTTTTTTAAATTTTTTAATATTTTATTTATTTATTTGGCACAGGGCCTCACTATGCAGCTTGGACTCATAATTCTGATACTCCTATCTCAGCCTCCCCAGCACTAGGATTACAGGCGTGCACCACCATGACCAGTTTTGGCAGTCAGCACAGTGTGCTGGGATTCTGGGGCTGGTACAGTATGTGGTATCAGGGGATCGACTCGGGTCTTCATGCTTGCCAGGCAGACACTTAGACCATGGAGCTATCTCTCCAGCTAAAGAAAGATTTTTAAAAGAGGAAAATATCTACACTGTAGAGAGGTCCCTCAATTTATAATGGGACTATGTCTGAATAAACTCATAAATTAAAGGTATCATAAATTTCTAAAAAATATATATTAAGTCAGACACGGTAGCATTTGCCTGTACCAATTACTTGAGAGACTGGCAAGAGAATCACTTGAACCTAGGAATTCAATGCCAGCCTGGACAACACAGTGAGACCCACCCCATCTCAACAATACAAAATGCATTTAAAACACCTACTCTATTGCACATTCCAACTTAGCATCACAGCATCCTGCAAGTGTTGGTTTCCCCCTGTAAACATAGGGCTGAGGTTCTCAGCAGCTGTCCAGAATGACTAACCTGGGAGAAGTTCCAATTTAAAATTCAAAGTAAGGCTGTGTATTACTTTCACAACATCATAGAGCCAGAAAACTGAAGTCAAAACATACAGTCAGGAATCATTTTGTATATACTTTATGGCACTTTTCCTTGAGTACAAAATCCCATTTTGCATTTATTTTGTCACTTCTCTTTAGTCTCATTTCATCTGAATTTTTTGTCAATTTTTGTCTGCATGACCAACTTTTCCAAATAGAAGCAACTATTTTTGTTTGTTTAAATAAAATTTTCTCACTGAATGACATTTTCTCATGACTCAGGTTATACATGTCTAATACCTAAGTGACATATACTTCTCAGGGCATCAAACCAGAAGTGTAAAATGCAATTCTGTCCTACACGGATGCCAGTAGCTTTGCTCACTAAGTCCAGCTGCTGCCCAGGGTCTCCACTGTAAAGGTACTTTCACCTTGCAGTAAGGAAACTGTTATCATGTTTCTTATTAAAATCTCCCAACTAGATTAGAATTCATTAATGACTCCTACCTGAACCAGTCTTTCTATAATAGTTATTAAAATAATTTTCCAAGTCTTCTACTCTTTCCAACATTGGTCAGCCGTATACTATGGTACAGAACCCTCCCTATTCCCAGCTATCTACCTACATATAGATCTATCTGTCTGTCTGTCTGTCTATCTATCTATCTATCTATCTATCTATCTATCATCTGACTACTCATCAGATATTTTTTCAGTGAGTTTAAAATTCATTCCTATTGTCAAGTTATTCTAACAAAGTTTTTCAGTTTTGGTCTGTGAATGAAAGAACCTTCAAGCTGGCTTCTGTATCTTCCCCTCCCCCTCCCCCGCCTCCTTTAACTAGGAAATGACATTAGAAGATAAAACCTCAGATTAAAGCCCCTGCTTAGGCAGACACAGGGACCAAGGTTTATTCCTCAGCATGCCATGCCAGCCCCACCCCTGGGGGTGCCCTGAGACTATGATTGAGACTGGGCATAGTTGTACATAGACTCATGTTTTATATATGTTTCAGAATATTTCAAGAACCAGACATGGGAAATGTGCCTGTAGTCCTAACACTCTAGAAATCAGAGACAACATGATAACAAGTTCAAGACCACCAAGCAGCTTAGCAAGACCCTGTCTCAAAAAGTGAAGAGTTGGGGATGCAGCTCAGTACAAAAGCCCTGGAGTCTAACTCCCAGTACCACCACACACACAGAAATCAAACCTCATTCAGTTGGCTATACCATTAGCTTACAATTTCTTCATGCAAGAAAACATAAAGATGTAAATATATGTCACCTCACATTTGTGTATTAGTTTAAACCATCCCAAATGAACTGATAAGCATCTGGCTAACTCACCTACAACCAATCAGAACATAATGAGTACAAGAGTAGTGATATAAGTGTAATGAAGCCCAAGTATTAGTCTGTCGAGTTGATAACATGAAATATATCAGTAATGACGATGACACTTATCCTGTTATGCCATCACTGAGCCACTTCTCGGCAAACAACTTGTGTGTTCAACTCCTGTGGCTGTCCAATAAACACCACAATGTCAACAATCAGTGGACACTTGTTGATAGTTAAAGAAGAAAAAGAAGTTGGGTACTTGAGTATTGAAGTTGTATACCCTTTTACTACTACCTTTTTATATTGCAAATAACTAAATTTGAAAATGTTTCTGTGGCTTGCATGATTTCTGAGTTCTGCTTGATATAACTCAAGGAACTAGATTTTTGCTGTAACCTTAAGTCCAACTGAAATTGAAAGTAAAATTGGGAACAAGCTTCTACTCACTCTTACAGATATTTAATATAAATGTAATAAAATTTTAATTATTTAGTAAGTGATATCATGTAAGCTTTATATAACTGATAGGATTTATGGTTTATATAGTGGTATACTATCGCAGCTCTGCTTTGGTCTCAGCTGTGCTTGACAATTATATCAAGTGTTCATCATTGGTTCTTTCCCCCAGTTTGTTTCAATGAAGCTCATTCTCTAGTAGTTTCCTCAGGAAGAGTAATGGGTAAGGCATTCTCTGAGTGCCAGTCAGTATGATAAAAACTTTTCTTATAGCCCTAATCTTTAAGGCTGGATAAAATTCTTAGTTTGAGCTTTCTTCACTTAAATTTCTTTTTAAAAAAGCTAATGTTTCAGTGTTGTCTTGTTTTGTATGTTAACTTAGAGCAATCTGAGGTAGTTGATGATATTACCATGAATAATTAGTCTTTTTGCTTGAAGACCTGATGATTTTTTAAACTTTAGTACAGACATTCCTCATTCAATGATTATTCAGACTTATAATACATCTTTATTTTTTTATAGTTCTGTATGTTTTGTTGATAGTCTCATTTTTTGACAGTACTTTGTTTATGCAGTACTGTAACTTGGAATTTCCTTTGTTCATTCCTTTATTGTGGATATATATATATATACATACAAATACACACACACACACACATAATAATTCCTCCTTTGTGGCCAATTTACTTAACAACCTCATTACAGGAACAGGACTACCTGCAACATTATTAAGTATAAGAGTAATCTAGTGAGAATATTCCTAGGCTGTCTCAGAGTTAATTGTTATGGAGGTTGATCACTCTTATCATTATTGCTATCAATTTCCCCTACTACTCAAGAAGTGAGTTTAACTATAGACTCAAGTCTTCTCTTATTCTTGGAATTATATTTCCTGAACAGTTTATTTTTCTTGTTTAAGGACTCCTGTTGTACATGTTACATCTGCTTTGCCTTTCTCCATTCTAACCACTTTTTCCAAAAAAAAAAAAAAACCTTTTTTCCCTGTGTAATTGTTAAAAACTTATTTTCCCGATATTCCTAAATTTTAATATGACTCTATTCTTATCTTATTTTTTCCTTAGGGACCTTGTACATGTAGTCAAGATTTATGATGATTTTATATTTTACTTATTTTTCAAGACTCCATTCTATTCTATTGTTTTGTTCATTTCTTTCTTAGATATAATATCTGACTGACTCAAGGTGTTCTCCTCAAGCAAACACCATCCTCTAATGCTTGCCTAAAGATACTCAGTCTTGGGGCCTGGCAGGATGGCTCAGTGGTCTAAAGCGCCTGCTTAGGAAAGCTTAGGCAGCTGCAGGGACCGCGGTTCGATCCCCGGCACCACATGCTGTGCCAGCCCTGCCCTCAGGGCAGGCTGAGCCAGCCATAAAAATAAATAAACAAACAAAAGTTCTGAAACAAGAAAAAAATAAAATAAAAAATTCTTTAGAAAAAGATACTCAGTCTCGAGCGTTGTGTTACAATTACCTTTCTGCATAATGACTGCATTTGGGATAGTGTTTTGATTTGCATTTGTTTGTTTTCACAGTAGTTTTGCATTAAGTTTTTTGTTTGTTTCTAAGCATTCGGTACATAGCATTCCAAGTATAAAAGATCCTTCCCTACAAAAGATTCAGTGAGGTTTCTTTAGTTTATGGGATGATGGGGAAGGACTGGTATGTAACTTTTCTTGTTTCTGCAAGAGCTATAATTTTCTCCTTTTATTTCTTGCTCTCTTCTGGCCACATCTCAAAGTAGTCATCTGCTTCTGTCTATCTACTTCTCTTCTAGAAGCAATGCTCTCTGAGGTACTGCTCACTTTTTAGATATTTTCATTATCTGAAGTTGTAAACTAACCAAATCGGAGGCCAAGATGCAGTGTTTTGATGTATTTTTTCTTTCTGAGAATGATTATTTTGCCTATGTTTTGTCTGAATCTTTTGGGCATCTTACCTCTTTTTCATGATATCTCCTAAGACTTCCTTTCTGCACTCTATACTCCACAGGACTCCTGCAGCCTAAGCCCAGATGAATTCAGTGCTGCTCTTCTTTACCTACATACAAGTAATCTAAAGCTTACAGTATTCCCACCAGCAATGCTGAAGATACAGTAGCGTGTGGTCTCTTGTTGATCTTATACTGGGGTAAGAGGAGCAGAGCCATGGGGATCTCAAAGTAGGCATCTGTCATTATCCTCCAGGCCTAAAATATCTACTCTTACTCACTATTAAAGTGTCATTTCCAAAGTTTCCAAAACAATTTTTTTTCAAGGAATTGGAAGCATCCCGGCTGACCTACCAGTTTCTCTGAGGCATTCCAAAAGTTCTGGAGTGTTTTCCTTTTTCTCTTAAAAAAAAGAAAAATGAGCCGGGCGTGGTGGCGCACGCCTGTAATCCCAGCACTCGGGAGGCTGAGGCAGGAGGATCGATGTGAGTTCGAGACCAGCCTGGGCTACAAAAGTGAGCTCAAGGCCAGCCTGAACTGCATAGTGAGACTCTGTCTCAAAAAGAAAAAAAAAAAAAAAGAAAAGAAAAATGGTTCCACCATCTTAAAATGTTCTGAGAAGTTCTTATAAGATTTTCCTCATGGAAGATTTTAGCACTCAGGTTCATCTAATAGTAATAATAACAGGGGCTGGGGAGATAGATCAGTAGGGTAAGCACTTCCCTGGCAAGTGCAAGGGCCTGAGTTCAATCCCGAGTTCCGAAAATAATAATAATAATAATAATAATAATAATAATAACAACAACAACATATTATCCCAACATTTCAGTTATCTAAAATAAAAGTTTCTTACTCATCCTACATGTTAATCTGTAGCTTATCTAAGTACTCTGTCCATATCTTCCTCACAGAAACAGAGTCAGCATCTACATTACTGTGGGCTGCTGTGTAGTAATGGGATGAAAGCTTTTAATAGAGCCATAATGCCAATCTGATATACCAGCCCAGAACCTTACAGGTAATCTCTATTCCATTTAATCTCTACTCCTGGCCATGACTAGTCATACAACCTCTCCTCTAAATAAGTGGACTTACCTCATACCAAAAGGAAAACCAAGAAGCCCTATCTATAGACATTATAACTTAAACCTAAAATATTCCTAAATGTTTCTATTAACATCAGTACAGGAGGGTATTGCTTCGTATATGAAAGCTATATCAATTCAGTATTAAAATCAAAGGAAATATTTTCTAATGAAATTCAAATGACATGCAGTAGAATCTGTCAAATACATGTAATATTTTAGTTGGCCAAATGATAAAATAAAAAATACTTCTGTTAAAATTCCCAGAAAATAAAGTTACATATTGCCAAAGCAAGCTACTGTCAACTTTAAATTAGATAAGATGACTGTAATCATAGCACTCTTAGGAAAATCTGCATGATTTCTTAAATAAATGGAATCACTAAATATACATGCATTTGTATTTATATACAGGGTCATTTATCAGTATATGGGTTTAATTTTTTTGCTTTATTTTATTAATTTTAATGAGTGTATATGGGTGTAAATATTACTAATTACCTGTTTACTTAACACCAATACATGAGAAGTAATATCTAATGCAATAGCAAATGCAAAGGAAGCTATTTATTTAACTTTGTATATGATACTATTAATTTAGGCTACACAATAGGAAAGGAGAAGGCTAATTTTATTTTATTTATTTTGTCTTTTTGAGACAGGGTCTCGCTATGCAGTTGAGGCTGGCCTTGAGCTCACTTTTGTAGCGCAGGCTGGTCTCAAACTCGCACCAATCCTCCTGCCTCAGCCTCCCGAGTGCTGGGATTACAGGCATGAGCCACCACGCCCGGCTGAGAAGGCTAATTTTATAATATCTGTAATAGCTGGATGATAGTACATTAAGAATCATACACATTTTTGCAAACACAAGAATATTCATAGTGATATATGATTAATCAGAAAAAGCATGTCTATAAGAGAATTTTAAAGAAATACTAAAATCATTTAAAAAAACAATATTTTTCCTGGGAAATTATGTTAAAATTTTTATTTTGCATTCCTATTATTTGCTTTATTATTGCCTTCTACTTTCTTCAACTTCTTAAATTTAAGTGCAAATATACTGGCTTTTAAAATGTGATTTCAATTTTATTAAGCTGTCCTTATTAACTCAGAAGATGGTAGAGTCAAAACTATTAAAATTTCACATAGAAAAGTATAGCAAGCAGGCGGCAGCTAAGCAAAAAGTCTCTGCACCAGCACTTTAGTGCCTCATTCCTATTAACAAGTGACATTACTGCCAACAGAGAGAAACCCCTAAAATAAAAGACAGCAAAATAGACGGGGAGAAAAAGAACTCAGAAAAGAATTCAGGGCACAAGGAAAATAATATTTTGTGAAAAACATAATTAATGTCAACCTTAGAAACAAAAAAAAAAAGAAAGTAAATAGTATATTTTTAGAAACAATTTAAATCAAGTAGAAAATAAAACCTATTAAGGTCTGGATGATAAAATTAAAGAAACAAGGCAAAAGTAAAGTAAAATGCAAAATGAACAAGATAGAAAAAGAAAATCAAATAATTTTATATGTAATAGAATTCTTTAAAAAAGTAAAGAAAAGAACCAAGAGGGATAGGGCTGGCCAGATAGTTCAGCAGACTAAAGCACCTGCGTAGGCAGAGCACAGCAGCTAGGACTTGAAGCCCTGCATGCTGTGCTAGCCCTGCCCCTAGGGGATGCTGAGAAGGTGATTGAGACTGGGTGTGGTGGCAAGCACCTGTAACCCCAGCATTTAGGTGGCTGAAAACAGGAGAATTATTACAAGTCCAATCTACATAGTGAGACTCTGTAAACCCTGTAGACTCTGTACTAAATACATAAAAAGTATTTTAAAATAAAAAAAACCAAGAGGGAGAAATTATCAAATACATGATTCAAAAAATTACCCCCAGAACTGAAGTTTTAAGAGGCATTACTACGTGCTTAGCAAAATGAATTTAAAAATTCTTACGCCAAGTTGTGTAAATGTGAAATTTCAAAATCCCAAACCAGGAATAAACAACCTTAAAGTTTCCTCGAGGTTTAAAAATGTCAAATGCAAAATAACAGAATCAGAACAGCATTCAAATTTGTCATTCCAGTCAATGGATGCTAGAAGACAAAAGAAATGCTTAAAAATCCCAACAATTTTATGGAGACATTCTCATATTTTAAAAATCTTTTTCTTTTTTTCACACTGACGATTGACTCCAGGGCCTCATACATGCTTAGGTAAGGGCTCAACTACTGAGCTACATGTCAACCCACCCCCTTTCTTTAAATATTGAGATACAGTTTCATAAAGTTGCCTAGTAAACAAGCTCTCCCTTGTCTAGAGATGTTGGGAAACAAAATACACATCTTAAGAATGTTCACAGGACATCATGTGGCCAAAAGCCAAATGTGCAGAAAAGTCTACTGCAGAACATTTCAAACCCTAAATACAAAGGAAATATCTCATGAACACAGTGTCCTCCTCTCCTTAGTAATCCTATCTGAATGTGAACAGTCAACAATGAGGACAAAGCAAAAAGAAAAACGGAGCCCAGATTCTTAGGAGCATGGGCTGCCTGACCCTGACTTACAGCTACGAAAGCATTTTTAAAATTCTATTTAAGTTACTGTCATTGATTGAGATTTCTATTACTGGCAGCCAAAAGCACACAGTTACCATGATAAACACTGGGAAACAAAGATGAAGCACCAGTTCCTCCTCAAAAAGTTCATTATAAACAAAAGTACACCAAATGTAACCAGTGAACAACCAGTTTACCAAAACAAATGCACTACTGTCATGAAGAATTCCAAAGTAAAGCTCGTACCTGGTTGGAACATAGGCAAAACCTTCAGTTGGTTAACTGATATGGCTCTAGAGAACCAAGTGAGTACTATATTCCACACTAAAGAAAAGGCACAAGAAAATAGAGTATATCCAACAAAACTAAAAACCAAGAGTGTCTGAGCTGACAAAAAGATTACTATTCAGAATTCACAAAGAATTCCTATAGAGAGATAAATGATAGGACAGAAACAAAGGCAACACACAAATAAGCACTTATAAGAAATCTAAAAGGGCAATAAGCATCAAAAATTTCAGCTTTATTCATAACCAAAGAAATGTAATTTTAATAACCACAAGATCACAGTAACATTCACACCTACTAGATTGGTAATGATTTCTTTCTAACTTGATAATAAAAACTGACGGAAAGAAAGAAAAACAACTGGATTACTTATCCATTGCTGTCACACAGTATAAATTTATTTATTTATTTATTTATTTATTTATTTATTTATTTATTTATTTTGCAGGACCAGGGTTCAAACTCATGACCTTGCACTTGCCAGGCAGGCACTTATGCCATGGAGTTTATTTTATTTATTTATTTATTTATTTGTTTATTTATTTATTTATTTTTTGTCTTTTTGAGACAGTGTCTCACTATGCAGTTCAGGCTGGCCTTGAGCTCACTTTTGTAGCCTAGGCTGGTCTCGAACTCATATTGATCCTCCTGTCTCAGCCTCCCGAGTGCTGGGATTACAGGCGTGAGCCACCACGCCCGGCTTATGCCATGGAGTTTAAAAAAACTATTTTGAAGGGGAAAAGTCAGTGTTAGCTAGTACACATAAGGATGTACATTGAGCTCGGGCGTGATGGCACACGCCTGTAATCCCAGCACTCGGGAGGCTGAGGCAGGAGGATTGGTGCCAGTTCGAGACCAGCCTGGGCTACAAAAGTGAGCTCAAGGCCAGCCTCAACTGCATAGCGAGCCCGTCTCAAAAAGACAAAAATAATAATAATAATAATAATAATAATAATAATAATAATGATGTATATTCTCCCAATGCACTAGAGTATTTGACTTCTAGGTATTTATATTACAAAAAGTCGTATATGTGTTCACACTAGAAATATAACAGAAATACTACTTTTAATAGGAGGAAAAAGCATCTCAAATGTCCATTGACAATTGAATAAACAAATAAATAATGGTTTTATACATGTATAGTATAAAGTCATAATAAAAATGGCTAACTACAAAAACATAAGGTTCTTCTGCATAACACATATAACATTTCTTTTAAAAGACAAATCAATAGAAAAGATAACATTTAAGGGAGAAACTATAAAATAGCATATCTAAAGTATACCAATAAAATTAATTTTTTAGAAACTAATTTCACAAAAGATCAAGACCATTTAATCAATAAGCATATCAGTATTCAAGGAAATGCTAATTCAAAAAGAAAAACTACTTTACTTCTATCAAATCATTAAAATTTTAAGAGCCTGATAATATTAAGAGCTGGCAAGTAAAGTAACAGGAACTTCTGAGTCCTATTGGTGGAGATGAGCTCTTACAACTGGTTTAGAAAGCAATTTGACAATACCAAAAAAAAAAAAAAAAAAAAGCAGACATTGGAAAAACTTAGTTTTTTATATTCTGAAATTAAAGCAGCAGGTATTATTTTTATTATCAAGTTAGAAGATACAATAGATATGCAGTTCCCATGATATAGATGTTCTTTTCAATAATTTTTAATTCAAAGATAATTTTCTTCAGCTCTACTCCTATAGTAATTTTCAAACACAGAAGATTAAGATTTTTTGGAATTAGGGCTGGGGAGATAGCTGAGTAGAATAAGTGCAAGGGCCTGAGTTCAATCCCCAGTTCTTAAAAAAAAAAAAAAAAAAATTCTCTTCAACTTTCTAAAACCTTTCTAGGTTTTGCATCCAATAATAATGGCCTACAATACAAAATAAGAGTATCTGAGCAACAAATAAGTAGGTCCCTTGGTTTGGAACAAAATAACCTTCACTTAAAGCAGCAGTTCTCAACCTGTGGGTCACAACCCCAGCGGGGGTTGAACAATCAAAACATAAGGGTTGCCTAAAGCCATTCCGAATCATAACTGTAGCAAAATTACAGTTTTGAAGTAGCCACCAAAATTATTTTTTGGTTTGGGTTTACCGCAACATGAGGAACTGTATTGTGGGGTCACAGCATTAGAAAGGTTGAGAACCACTGACGTAAAGAAATGTAAAATACGAAGAGTGGTGCACACCTTTTATAATTCCATTTACTCAAGAGGCAAAGGCAGGAGAATCATAAATTCAAGGCATGGGCAAAACTCAGTGAGGCTGTCTAATCAATCAATCAATCAATCAATTAATCAATCAAAGATTGGAGATGTAGCACAGCAGTGGAGCACTTGTTCAATGCCCTGGATTCAACTCCCAGTATCACCAGTAAAACAACAAAACAGATGTGATACTTTAGCCACATGACCCACATTTTGCATAGCTAAAAAGTCTTAAAAAAACACTTATACATTAATATGATTTATTAAAAACCAAAAGGAAGTTTTTATTTTATTTTTATTACTTTTAATAAGAAATAAGATTGAGACAGATTCAAAACATGTTATAAAAGCAAGTTTTTAGAAGGTTGAAAAGGAAATCTTTATACAATGATATAGTGAGGACCTTGGAAAGGAGTTTTCTTAGGAATTCCCTGCAGAAAGATATTGTTATAGGGCCCGGCAGGATGGCTCAGTGGTCTAAAGTGCCTGCTTAGGAAAGCTTGGGTGGCTGCAGGGACCGCATGGTTCGATCCCCGGCACCACATGCTGCACCAGCCCTGCCCTCAGGGCAGACTGAGCTGGCCATAAAAATAAATAAACAAACAAACAAAAGTTCTGAAACAAGAAAAAAATAAAATAATTCTTAAAAAAAAAAAGATACTGTTATAAAGTAAATATCGCAGAAAACTTAAAGATACTGTTTTACAAGGAAAGAAAGCTATTTCAGATTACATTTTTAACTACTTAACAATGTGAGAAAAAAGAAAATGCATATGTAATGATTATTTTCATTTAAAAAAATTAATTAGCATTATAAATTATATAGGAGAAAGTTCATCATCCCTGAACTTTAATGTACTATAATAACAACATGATCATTATGCAACTTTTCTACCTATTTAGGCTTCTTTTAAAACTGAAAATCAATATGATCCAAACATAGCTATATTATTCATGTCTGATTTAAGCTACATTCATCAGCTGACTGCCTCTTCTGCTTTAAGTCAATTAGTCCATTTAATGAGTATCTACTATGTATCACAAAAAACAACAACATGCTTTACTGGTTTACAGGAACTAAACCGAAGACACCACTCCTCTACAATCCCACATCACCCCAACACTACCCATAAAAGGAACTGCACAGAGGAGTGTACTGTGGAGTGCTCTAAGTAGGGAATGAACCAATAAATCAAAAAAACAGACTATATGTATAGAAAATTCCTGTACAAATGGAATTAGAGCCGGGTGTGGTGGCGCACGCCTGTAATCCCAGCACTTGGGAGGCTGACCAGGGAGGACTGGTGTGAGTTCAAGGCCAGCCTGAACTGCATAGTGAGACAGTGTCTCAAAAAGACAAAAAAAAAGTGGAATTAGGAAAACAATCAAAACTCCTCAGAATCAAAAACAAAAAAACCCACAAAGCTGAACAGTAATAAGAACACCACAAACTGAATTTAAGATCTTCCAACAAGCATTTAAGGCATAAGAAAAACATCCTGAAGCAGAAATGTGCAAACAAACAAAAAGAAAAAGATAAAACAAGACCTGATTTAATGCAGAAATAAAAGGAAAGGATAGCAATGAATTCCCTCTACAATGAAGCACAGGGAAAGAAACTCATTGACAAAGGGCTTGGCACACATGTACTCCACTTGTCTTAGTAACTCTTCTCTCAGTTCTGAGACAAAATGCTCAACACCTAAATTAAAGAGGCTCACAGCCTGTAGAGGTTTCAGGCTATCAATGACTGGCTCCAAGGCAGTGTGGCATGGCAGAGGAATAACAGTTCAGGGCAGGCAAGAAGGTACCAAAGCAACAAGCAAAAGAGCCTCAACAGCTTCTTTCTGCCCTTTTATATTTTATCTAGGCTACTGGGATTAGAGACCTGCCAAAACAAGTGGTGAGCCCACTTAGTAGTCACACACATTTAATCCCAGCATCACATGCTCCAGAATAAGCCACCTCTGAAGAAGCCCCATTTCTGACCACATAGGGCTTAGGAGGACATCTGGACACAAACCATAACATCAGTGAACAACAAATAACCACCCAAATAATCACCATAGGCAGGCTGGAAGTTCTGGATCACTGAGGACTTTGAAAGACGAACTAGGGCCCAATGGTAGCATTTTCAAAACTGGGACAAGAGGAATAAACAAGGAACAAAATAATGTATTTTCAGTGAACTCCTTTAAAAACTCATCCACTAAGGTTGAGCTCATCAATTATTTGTATGTCTTTATTTGTAATGTATAAGTGGATGGATGGATGGATGGATGGATGGACAGACGGACGGATGGACGGATAGACGGATGGATGGATGGATGGATGGATGGACAGACGGACGGATGGACGGATGGACAGATGGATGGATGGATGGCACAAATAGGTGACAGACAGATTAGGTTGAAGAGAGGTTGATAGACCAACATATATACACACAAATAACAACTGTACCTGTCTGCTCTCGGTTCTCCTCCAAATTAGAATATCAGAAAAGGACCTGTACAAAGTAATTTAAACAGAAGAAGTAAAGGACCAAAGAGGGTGAAATTGGAAAGAGATATAAGCCAATCCATGGATACCTTACTGACAAGATCACGGTTGTAGATAACTGGAGCTTAATCGTGCATGGGCTCTCCAATGAACAACTAGAATGCTCTTAGAAGTGTACATGCAGGGCAATGGGGAGAGGCTCTTACACCATCTAGATAAGAGCTGTCCTAGAGGAAGCATTAATATCCCCAAACTTCCAGGCTGCACATATCTGTGCCTTCTTGCCTAGCAGGAAAGACTACAGCAGAAGGGAAAGATGAGAGAATGAGCATGCTCAAAGCCCATGGAGGGGCTTGAAGATATGGTGAGGTGATGCTCAAGAGACAGCAGAACAGAGCTCAAATATCCCCCTGCCTTTAGTCACTGAGTGTTCCAGGAGTCACAACTGCTGCTCTATAGTGGTGATGGTGTTATGGTTTATGCCTAGTTGTCCCAGCAAAGCCTCACACAATCATGGGGCATGTCTTCTATAGATTGAGACTTGATTCATGATCCCTGGGATTGTGTTTTAGTGCTGATGGGATTATCAGTCTGAGTATGACTGAGACTATGGGTGTGGCCTAAAGCGGATATCCTAAGGCAGAGAGCTTAAATGTAATATAAAGAGAGACAGAGAGATGGACTCAGCTGTTGCTCTCTGCTCCCCTGGTTGTTGTTACCTCTGTCGCCATTGTTGCTGTTCCGCTGCCATGAACTGGATGTTCTCTGCCCTGTTCCACTCAGCCTTGGGCCAGCCAAGGATATGGACTGAATATGGACTGAAACCTCCAGTAACTGTGAGCTATATAAACTTTTCCTTCCTTCACTTTGGGTGTTGGGTATTTGTCCCAGCAACGAGTAAAGAGTAACTAAGACATATGGGTAGGAACTTATATAGAACTCATGCAGTGTTTCTTATTGCTTCCATGTCTATGGAATGAAGAACAATCCTTGCAGCAAGAGTAACTCAGTAAGAGCAAGGTAACTAAAGGCTCATATGCATTAGAGACAAAGGTCTGAACTACACAAGTGACAACCTGGTTGGCTGTCCATCTTTCTTGCCATAATAAGTCATATGCTCCAGATCTCTTCGTTCAGGGCACCCTAAATGTCAATATGGCCTTTTATACTAATTATAATCCACTCACCTTACTCCTTTTTTTTTTTTTTTTTTTGTGGGATCGGGGTTCAAACTCACGACCTTGCACTTGTCCAGCAGGCACTTGTACCTCGGAGCCATCTCCCCAGCTCCCAACTCACCTTACTCCTAATGATAAATGCTACATCTTTCCTTTGCCATTGTGGAATCATATTAGTTCTATGGTACTAGGGAACCCAGCTCCACAGTCCATGTTCTCTCAATGCTGCATTCTTTATTAGGTGAATGAAGCATTTTCTGAGTCCTCCAAGAAACAAGAGTCAGATAATATGTTCTGTGTCATATAAGTACATTCTCTTTTCTAAGATTTCTTACCTACCCTGCCGAAGAATGTGTATCGTTGTACATTCACCTAATATAGTGCAGGTCCTATTCCTGTTTAAGTTTCAAGAAATTATCCCAGAGGTATATTACAACTTGGGTACTATGATGTCTAATCCAGACTATGAATAATGCTTCCATGGAAACCGAATATGTTTAATGTCAGTAATGCTCCCTTAACTACCCCTATTCATTTATCTCTTACCACTCCTGCTGAATCCAATAATTTTCAGATCCACTTTCCCATACATTTTTCTTGTTCCTACTGATACATACTGTATTAGATGAATTCTGGAATTATCTGCCTGAATATTCTCTCCCAGAATAAGCTTAACATCCTAATTAAACTATGCTGAGATTCTGCCCAATTGTTCTTCTGGAAGCAGTAAGGAAAAGAGACAGGGCATATTTTGACAACAAGCAGTATCTTGTGAGACATTTACTTTGATAGGATCCTTGCATAGTCTCCAAACAAGTGAGGGCTTTTTTTTATCTCACAAGATGTTGATCCTGCTTGTCTGAAACATTAGGGAAATACAGGGGTTCAATATTCTCAGATTCATCCACCTAGATATCACCTTCCGAGATCTCAGGATCCTTTTCTATATTAGGACCTTGACTTTGGCCTTGAACACTTGTCAAGAGAAGTTTCTCTCTATTTGGAGAGGCAGACCCATGGTCAATAACAGAACTTACAAGGGTTTGGCCTTCCACAGGTGTGGGAATAGGTTAAATAGTCTCCATAAGACTGCCACTTCTATATCTGAAGCTGAAGCCAAAGCCATCAGGGCAAGAAGCTGAAAAGAAAAGTATCCTAGTCATTTTCTTGTCACTGAGATGCAGCCTCTAACATCCACAAATTACAAGATGAGAGATTTATTTTGGCTAACATTTTTTTTTTTTTTTGGTCTTTTTGAGACAGGGTCTCAGGTATGCAGCTCAGGCTGTCCTTGAGCTCATTTTTGTAGCCTAGGCTGGTCTCAAATTCGCACTGAACCTCCTGCCTCAGCCTCCCAAGGCTGGAATTACAGGCATGTGCCACCACGCCCAGCTTGGCTAACATTTTGAGTCCATAGTCTACTGGCTCTAAATCAGTACAAAGTGGCCAGGGCATAGGGCATGAACACTTGCTCACCTCATGGCAGCCAATAGAGAGATGAAGGGAAGAGCTGGAAGGGAGAAACACCCTTCCAGGTCACACCCTAGGGACTGCCTTCACCACCAGACCTCACTTCCTTTCCCACAATGCTCCTATAATCTAATCATGTATCAAGCCCCACCTACTGAGCATATGAAGCATGGGACGGGGGCAACATCTGAATACAAACTGTAACAGAAAGTCAGACATGAAGCGAGAATGAACCAGGGTAAGTTAAAACCCCAAAGATAAACTGGAATGTGTGAGGACAAACAAGAGCCTGTATCTGTCTTTACTTGCAGGCTCTAACCTCAACAATATGAAAAACCTCCTGAAAAACTGTACACACTGGTCCAGGCTCCTAGAAGCCAATGGATGGAATCCCAACAGGAGCTGGGGGCACTGCAGGCCTGGCTCCATGCCAACATTATGACAGTAGGTCAGCAAGAACTGTGGTGCTAGAACAGACCCTAGTATCATCAGCAACCTTTGGACATAAAACATACACAACCGCTGCCTCACTTCTGCCCTCCAATCTCACTCAAAATTATTCTTGTGGCCACTACTAACCCCAAATCCAGAAGAGAGTTCTGGGAAACATAATTCCAGGTTAGTTCAGTGCATACATAACAAACTCATAGCATAGCAGAAAGTACACATTTTTGCTGTCATTATTAAATCCTGGACCTAATGTTTTACATTACCTGACTTGTGGTCACTGGGACTAAAGACCTTTCCAATTGATGTTACGAAAGTACTTTTTTCACAGCATGCATTGATAATTTACTAACCTGTTGTTGTCAAGACTCTGAAAGATAAAAGAAGTTATAGTTATCTCACAGTCCTACAGTCACCACTGTCTTCATAACACTTAAGCTCCAGAATTAACACATAACCCAACTCTTCATTTTCCATTCAACTCTAGTTAGTTCTAATCCCTGGAAGACAAAAATCTTAGAGGCATTGTTCAGTTTGACTGATGAGTAAGTCACTCCAATGTCCCATCCAAGGATATGTTTTCCAGATACTACCTTAGTATCAGTACTAACTTAGTACCTAGAGTGACTAGTAGAGTACTCTACTAGTCACTCTAGGTACTAAGTTAGTTTAGCTTGGATACATGTAGTTTATTTGGAAGTTGACACCAGTGAAAAATAACAAAGAATTGAGTGAAATAGACAATAAGGAGAAACTAACACAAGAATATACTATTAGCTCAATCTAATCTAGGAACATACAGAATGGCCCTCAGAATTTTCTACTCTATTCAAGGAGATTAAAAGACCACAGAGGAAAGGGATTGAAGGTATATAGTGTGCCTAAGAGTCACCTAGAGAGAAAAGATTCTCTCAGGCTTTCACAGAGAGCAATGGCTGTTAGCTGACACTGACAACATTTCTACAGATCACTGGACATGGTTCCCAAGTAAATCCTGAGGGGATTTGACTGACCTTGGGAGATACAAAAACTACATGTTTTGTTATACAGGTCTTGCTTTAACTTTCCCTTAACCATCCAGCAGAAAAGTTCAAACATGATGCATAAAATGTAAAGGCAGTTTAGTATGCTGAGCTGTAAAAGCCTCTAATCAACAGCCTCCAACATTGCCGGTTTTGCCAGTAACCCACTGCAATTATGGAACATTTGACTATGTATACAACTACCTTCTCTTAGTTCAAAGAGAAGAGAACAGAAGAAATCTATTGTACTAATAACCATTAGAAAATTTATCATGTCTATACCCTGTGCTCTGTATAACTACAATGAGGACAACAATATGCATTGTATCAATTATTGGGAATGTACTACAAATGTGTTTTGAAACTGTCAGATTTTAATTTCTTACTAAAAGTAATAAAAAATAAGTTTTAAAAATTACATATATATATATATATATATATATATATATTCATGATTATCTTTTCATAGTTGGGTTTTCATGCCCCTCTTTGACTTTTTCCCTCTTTTCCTGTGATTTGTGATTTTTGTTGTTGCTCCTTTTTTTTTCCATTTCCTGGTGACTAATATAAATTCCTCAGTAGAAACTACTTCTATTCACTTACAATATGGCTATATCCTTGCTTGAGTAATGCTAAGACAATGATAATAATAATAATATCTAGAACTATCAAAACCTTTACTTGCCCATCTGAGCCTGGAAAATATGCAAGCAAATCCCTTAACTCAAATTTTCTCCTATGTTGTTCATTTAATTTAGCAATACTTATTCATACATCTGTTCAATAAACATTTAGTGATTACTCAAAAAAAAAAAAAAAAAAGAATTTTCTACTCTAAAATCAATACAGAGAAAGGTTTACTATCAGTTCTCATATGGTTGCTCTAGTGGGACATCCACACCCTCACTCTCCTGGAATAGCATTTGTGCTTGATGGGCTAGCTCAACAAGGGTCCCAAGCCTTGGAGCAGGAATCAAAGTGCTGAGGCAGAAAAGGGAAAGGCGCAGCATGTGTACTCGAAGTGATATGATGTCAACAATGAACTGTTTGACCTAGCTTCAGCTGCACTCCAGAGTCAGGCAGACAGGGTACAGGCTGAGCACCAGAGGTGTCAGATGTCATACTCATCACACAGGTGTGTCACGAGGATTAAATAAGATATGCAAAAAGCTTAGCAGAGATATGACAACAAAGCTCAATAAATTATGGCTGTTATCATTATGTTAGACACAGAACTAAGACTGCATTGTGGTAATGCTGAGCAATCAACAGAAAAAAAGAGATATTTCAGATTTATAACTAATACTACAAGGAGAGAAATTGGCAAGCCAGAAACAGAAAACAGAGAAAGAAGTCAAGAATGTTTGTAGCTAGGGTTGTAGCAGGATGGAAAATGGTAATGTCACTAAATGAAATAGAAAGCTGGAGGAAACATCAGTTTTGTGTTCAGTGAGCAGTTGGAAGTACCTATGAGAAGCTCAAGAAAGGGACTCCGGGATCTTAAAAAAGAGAAGGAATGATGACAAGAAGACAGAAGGAGCCACTTTAATACGAAGTTGCAACAGCTGGTATAAAGTGCTCTTTCAAAATCTGGTGGGAAGGAGAATAGTAATAATAGAGGCCACAGAAGCTTTATTTTGTTTTTTGCTTTTTAAAATAAGATTTAAACATGTTCAAGGCAAGGAGAGCTCAAGGATCACAGAAAGGGATAAAAAGGAGAGTGAAGTCTGTGACATAGAATATTTTTAAAATAAGTATTAAGAGAACAATCTGCCTTGATCCTCTTAATATCCTCAGGTTTGTCTTTAATACATCAACTAGAAAATGTATATTTAACATCTCACTTCCTAGAACCAACCTAATAAGGTTATAAAATAGATTTTTTAGTAAAACCTTGTTTTTTCTTGGTCAGCACTATAAAACATAAGCTCAAACTGATTTAGTTTCAGTCAAAAGGTGACAATTGTATGCAGTGAGAAAAAAATCTTTTTCTGCTATTTGAGATGTTTTTTCCCTCTTTTTAATCCATTAGATAAGCTGCAGTTTAGGCAGTGCCAGGCAGTATTGACAGCACATGTATTGCTCAAATGCAAAAATTTAACTCCTTCTAGAAAGTCAAATGAACCCGAGTCTAGCAAATACACAAGAACTGAAAAATAAGCTAAATAGCTAGTACATTAAGTTCCTTTTAACTGCCAGGTGGTAAGCTATTCTGAAGTTGTTTAGATTTGCGGTTGGGCCTCAACCCATGTCTCTGGACAGCATTCTGCTGGAGGCAGAACAGTTATATTTAATGTCTGTGTACTTTGAAACAATGCTGCTCACTTCTCTCTTACTGCCAGGGTCACTTACCTTGAAGACTCACTGTATATTTGGTGTATAAAACAGCAGTGTTTACTTATCCAAGTGATTTTGTAAGTACTTGATTGAGTCAATGTGAAAACTGAGTCAATAAGAAAAAAATGCTTATAAAGCAGTAATAAACAGCCTTTTTTCCAATACATGTACCAAATAAATTAAATTTAGAAGAACTGAACTAAATATAAAACACTTCAAAAAGAAGAAACAGAACATTAAGCTTACTAAGAATTTTGGCATGATCCAGAGAACATGCTCAAGGATCTGACCACCGTTGAAATCACAGAACCATTTCAACAGCTTTGCCTGAAAACTTCTCTCTGAATTATTCTACAACAGTCTATAGATTTGCAGCACCCAGAATATATATCTTCTAGCAACTTTCTGAGTGTTTTCTGTACCAAGGATTTTTTTTTTTAATGTATTTGGTACAGGGTCTCACTGTGAAGTTCAGACTTGTAGTGATCCTCCTGTTTTCAGCCTCCCTGGCACTGGGATTATAGGCGTGCTCCACCATACTCGAAATCTGTGGCCAGGTCAGCATGTCCGGGGAGCAGGGCCAGTGTGGCATGCAGTACTAGGGATTGAACTGTGTTCCCTGTGCTTGCCTAAGCAGGTGCTTAGTCCACTGAGCTATCTCACTGGCCCTGGATTTTTTTGGGGGGTGGGGCCGGGATTCAAACTCACGACCTTGCACTTGCCAGGCAGGCACTTGTGCCTCAGAGCTATCTTCCAAGCCCCTCTTGGATTTTTTTTTAAAGATCATGTAACAATCTTCTTTAAATAAAGAAGCTATTTTTTCATGAATAAGGAATTGCTTTTTTCTTTATAATTCACAAAGAAAAAATTTACACTCTCAAAACTCCCATTTTTTTCTGCCACCAAAACTACAAATAAACCTGTATGCTCTCCCTCTTCTCTACTGCTATAATAATGGCAGATCTTGGCCAGCCTGCCCCAAACCACCCTGTACACTGAATCGTGGCCCTTCACCTAATACTATTCATCTTAAAACAGTGTAACAAAGAAAAAAACCTTCCCTGAACCCTACAGGCCTTTCTGAGTCTTTCTTGCTAATTCCTTCCAAAAGCAAGTCTCTCAAAAGTTATCTTTACTTGCATTCGTGCCTCAACCTGTTCCAATCTGGATCTTTCTGCCAAATCCCCACCAAAATTGCTTTTACTTATTTTTTTTATTTTATGAAAAAAAGGTAAAACAAAATTTTGTAACAAGATGATAGAAGAACAGCAATAGTTCATACATTGAATATTACTATCTTTAAAGTAGTTACTTGAAAAAAATAAACTATTTACTCATATACAATATGGGCCTAAAAACTTCTCCAATCAATATTAGCACAAACTCTCTTTTTTAATGAACTTAAAGATACTAATAGCATCACTAACTTGCACTTTTTTTTCTCTTTTCTTTTCCTTCCTTTCTGCTTCCCCCCTCCTGGTTTCCTTTTTATTTTTAATACTTTCTCCCATTTAGCAATATCTATCATACATTTTAGACTTTATTTATTCTATTGGTTTCTCATACCAGGGGGATAATATGATGTTTACATACGAGTCTGATTTATTTCATTTATGAGTATGGCCTCAAGGTGCATCCATTACCTAGAAAAGTCTCAAGTTCATTCTCCTTAATGGCTGATTAGTACTCCATTATATAAAAATATGATGTCTTTTTTAATCCACTCCTTGGTTGATGGGCAAGCGGATTGTTTCCAAGATTTAATTACAAATTGTGCTGCTACAAACATGGGTGTATATGTATCACTGTGGTATGACATTTTTAATTCTTGTGGGAAGATACTCAGAAGAGGAGTAACTGGCTCAAGTGGGATCTCTAATCATAACTTTTGGGGGAATCTCCATACTATTTCCACAGCAAGTTGCACTAGTCTACCACTACACAAATAGTGGAAAAGCATTCCTTTTTCAACACAACCTCTCCCACATTTGTTACTGATTGATTGTTAGCCAAAGGTAACTATTTTTACCATGGTTGATGGCAGCCATTTTTTTCTAGAATGAGATAGAATCCCAGTGTTATTTTAATTTGCATCTCTTGAATGACTACTGATGTCGAACATTTTTTCATATATTTACTTTCCATTTGTATTCATCTGAGAAATGTGTATTAACCTCAGATGACCATTTTTGGATTGAATCTTTGAGTGTGGGAGTCTGGTTTTTTCAATTATTTATATGTTGTACATAGAAATCTTTTGTCTGAGGGAAAATTGGTTAAAATTTTTTCCCATTCTGTGGGTTGTCTCTGAACTCTGTTGATTTTCTTTTTTTAGCTGAAGTTTTTCATTAACTCATGATTATATGTCTTCTGGTTTGTTGAAGCAGTCAGTCAGACAACACTTGCTGCTAGTCCAAGTGGCTAGCCACAAAAACTGCTGCACCACATCCATCTGAAGGGCGCTCTTGGCGAAGACAACTAACTTTGCCATTTTCATCCACTTGATAGTATTTCAGGACAGCCAACTTAACCTTCTTTCTCTTGTGCTTATTCTTCTTAGGAGTAGTGTAAGACTTCTTCTTCCTTAGCATCACCACAGTGTCTCAACACAAGATGAAGGGTAGACTCCTTTTGAATGTTCTAATCAGGCAAGGTACATCTATCTTCCAGTTGCTTACCAGCAAAGATCAGTTTTTGCTGATCAGGAGAAATTCCTTCCTTATTCTGGATCTTGGCCTTTACATTTTCTATAGTGTCTGAGGGTTCAACCTCAAGTGTGATGGTCTTCCCTATAAGGGTTTTCATGAAAATCTGCATCTTGGCAGTGGTTCCACCACAAATGGTGGACCCAAAAGTTGGTGATTTCTTTTCATGTGCAAAGGCTTTTTAATAAGATGAGGTTCCAGTTGTTAATTCATTAAAGTATTTCTCTTGCAACTTGGGTTCTGTTCATATTACTGTCTACCTACTTTCTCTTCTAGTAGATTTAGTATTCCTGTGTTAATAGTTAGATCTTTGATCCACTTTGACTTTATTATTTTTTTTCTTGTTTCAGAACTTTTGTTTGTTTGTTTGTTTGTTTATTTTTATGGCTAGCTCAGCCTGCCCTGAGGGCCGGGCTGGCGCAGCATGTGGTGCCGGGGATTGAACCGCGGTCCCTGCAGCCACCCAAGCTTTCGTAAGCAGGCACTTTAGACCACTGAGCCATCCTGCCGGGCCCCTCACTTTGACTTTAGATAGCGCATGGTGATAAACAGGTCTACTTTTAGTCTTTGGCATGTAGAGAGCCCATTTTCCAGCATCATTTATTAAAGAGGTTATCTTTCTTCCAGTGATCCTTTTGGTCCTTTTGTCAATAATATGATGGCTGAGTGTGTTTGTCATTATGACATCAATCTGTTCCACTGGCCCTAAAGTCTGTTTTGCTTTTGTTCTTTTGCCAGTACCATGCTGATTTTTATCACAGTAGTTCTGTAGTATAATTTCAAGTCAGGGATTGTGATGCCTCCCTGCCTTAGCTCTGTTTCCATGATTGCTATTGCTATTCTAGGTCTCTTCTGTTCCAGATGAATTTTAGGAACATTTCCTGCAATTTTGTGAGGTATATTAATGGCATTTTAATTGGTATTGCATTAAATCTGTATAATAATTTTGGGAGAATGGCCATTTCCCATAGGTTAGTTCTTCCTGTCCATGAGCAAGAGGTATCTTTCCATTTTCTCATATCCCTTTAATATCCTTTTTCAGATAATACTGTAATTTTCAACATATATAGATCTTTTACAACTTTTGTTAGACTAAGTCCTAAATAGTTCATTTTTTTGGATGCTACTGTGAAGGATATGGTTTCCCTAACTTCTCTTTCAAAGAGTTTGTTGTTTGTATATAGAAATGCTATTGATTTTTGAATGTTGACTTTGTATTCAGCTATGCTACTAAATTTGGTTATAAAATCTAGAAGTTTTTTATTGTTATTGTGGATATAGGATCCCACTAAGCAGTTCAGACTTGTAGTGATTCTCCTGTCTCAGCCTCCTCAGTACTGGTATTACAGATACGTGCCACATGTGTGGTTTGGGGGCTGGCACAGCATACAGCATCAGAGATCAAACTCAGGTCCTTGAGCTTGCCAAGCAGGCACTTTGACCTCTGAGTTATCTCTCTAGCCCTAAATCTATTAAGTGTTTTGGTGGAGTTTTTGTAGTCTTCTATATAGAGCATTATGTCACAAAATTGCTTTTAATAATACTGATCAGTCAGTAGTTTAGCAAATATGCACACCACTCCCACCCTACCCCCAAGGCACCTGCTCTCCGGGGCTTCCATAACACCACAAATTTCCTAGGGTTTCTCCAACTCTTTCTCCTGGCTCTTTCTCTTTGGTATCCTTTCTTAGCAATACTTTTTCTAATATGTTTCAAAGCTCAGTTATAAGTTCCTTCTGTTTCTTTTCCAGTCTACCATTTCTCCTAAGGTGGTCTTCCCTACTACCTGAATTTTAAGTGTCACTTAAAGCTGATGATTATTTGCATCCAGCACATCTGTTTTTGAGCTGCAGGCCCATTGATGCTATAAGGTACAGTGGTTTAGAGGAATTTCAGGAAAAGCTACTGTGGTTTCAAAACCAATTCTACTTACTTCCTGGGTTGAAACTGCACAACTTAGTAACCTCTCTAGCAGGAGTTTCACCATCTCTAAACTGAAATAATGACAGCAATCAGTGTTATTTTGTGGATTAATGACTTGATGAAAGCATCTACAACATAGCACATAAGAACTTTCATTATCCATAGTAACTATAAGAATATATTAAAGGCCCCTCAAATTCACTTTGATCTGCTAAAAGAGTCTTGCTCTTTTTTTTTTTTTTATCTGCCCCTATATTCATCTCTCATTGGCCATCTGGGAATTCTAAGGTAGAATTATAAAATGACCCTTGTTTTCACATAATCTTCTCCCCTGTAGCAAATAATGCAACATTCTTGTGAATGAGATTTTAGAGATATAAGGACCCTCTACATCAATTGACTTTATAGTAATAAAATTATTCAGGCAGGCCTAGTCATAGGAGCTCCCTTTAAATCTGAGGTATCTGCAAGCAGGTGCAGGGCCCGGGGGTTAGATCCCCAGGCTTGCTGTGCAGGCCTTGCCCTTGGGACATGGTGAAGCACCCTGAGACTGGGCATGGTGGCACACACCTATAATTCCAGGGAGGCTGTAAACAGGTGTATCACTGTGAGTCCAATCTAGTAGTGAGAATCTGAACACTTGGCCCCCATTTTTGTCTTCTTCATTTATTATACATTCCTTTTTCTTTTTTCTTCCAATTTTACATGTATATATCTGGTAATATGAATAACTGATTGGAAGACAATACTATGTATTACAAGAAATACTGTGAAGTTCATATTACTTTGTTAAATGACATCTGTATCACTTGTAATTTTTTCTGTTTTAATTCTAATTTGTACTCTCTTTTAAAAATAAAAAAGAAAAGAAATTCTATCAACAACAAACAAGAATGTCAAATAGATTTTGCCCAAATCCTCCACATAGGACCCTAGTCTGGCTAATTCCTTGGTCTCAGCCTTGAGGATACCCTGAGCAGACAGCCCAGCCAGGTCATAAAGACTTCTAAACAACCCAAGTATGAGCTAATAAATGAGTGCTATTAGAAGCCACTACATTACCTAATTCCTTGCACAGCAATCAAACATTAATACACCACATCAACAAAAAGCATCTTTGTTCTAGAAGATTTCGCATGAATATAACACTCCATTCTGGTAACCTGATCTCTAAATATTTCTCAAATACATTTGCAATTGTTTTACTCAATCATTACCTTTCTATTCTAGTTGAACTTCTGCAATAGCTTCCTAGCTGGTCTCTTCATATATCTCCCTCTAAAGAGGAGTTAATCTGTAAGATGCTCAACTAATCTCACCACTCCTTTGACAGCAATCCTTCAATAGCTTTACACTGCATAAAATATCTGAACATTTTACTATTAATCTATAAAACCCTGGACTGGGCGAGATGGCTCAGCAGTTTAAAACGCCTGCTTAGGCAATCATAGAGACCATGGTTCAATCCCTGTACCACGTGCTGTGCCAGCCCACCCCCAGGGCAGGCTGAGCAGGCCATTAAAAAAAGAAAATTAAAAATTAAATTTTTTAAAAGTCTACAAAATCCTGCATGAAAGGACCTTAACTACCTTCCAGGCTCCACCTGCTGTGGCTCTCCAACTTGGATGTGATGTTCCAACAAAAGGCCTTTCTTCCAGTAAAGCAAATATGACAGCCATTTCCCACTTTCACATCTGTGTTGTGTCCTTTGACAGAATTGCTTTGTCCCTTACTCCCATCCTTCTCCCCATGATAGATATGCAGGACCTCTCCTTAAACGTTACTTCTTCACTAACACTATTCCCTCACTCCTTAAAGGTGAGGCTACCTCATTAGATTCTCTCACAGAATTCGCTTATCTTCAGTTTATCACACTTGTAATCACATAATCATTCGATTGTGTAGTTTCTTTCTCTCTCAATGATGTAGGAGCCATGTTTAATTCATTTCACACTAAAACACAGCAGGTAAGACAGTAGAATTCAATAATCCTTGGTGAATGAGTATATCTGTGGCTGCTTTTCACAATTTATACACAACAAAATTAAGTCAAAGTAATGAGTTTCAATAATAAAAAACAATTTAAGTTTCATTTATGCACACCCCTGTTAGATTTGTTCCATTCTAGCCCCTAAATATGATGCTCTTTACAAGTAAAGAACAGACATAGAAAGGAAAAACAAGTACAAAACCATGAGTGGATCAGTGCTAAAATTTTATGTTTCTGCTTTCCTAATGTAACATCATCTTTAGATACAAAGTGTAACAGTATTCTTATTACATACTTAAATAACTGTTCCTTTAGGAAAAACACACAATCATATTTTTGGTTACTGATTTGGTTAGAGGACAAAGTACTTCAGATGACTGAATTTTCTAGTTAAGGATGGGATATGCAACATTAGAAGAAAACAAGTATATGAAGAGAGTCCTGTGTATGATCTCCACATTTTTGCCTCTAGAATTCCTTTAAATATGTTTCTATTTTATGGATTTATCATTTGGGGGTTTTCTCCAAAATCAAAAGTGCTTCTTATTAATCAGAGATCTCACATTTTTTCTCTTTAGGAAAAACATTAAAATAGCATGAACACAATATGATACGGATTTTACTTAAGATGCAAACACTGGATAGAAAGTCAAATATCATGTTTTACATACTACTTATGGTGTGTATATATGTGTTCAAAAATAAGTGTGCCTACAAAATTCTGTATTTGCCTAATCTTTACCTTGGCATGGAAAAAAAAAACTGCATGCACATTAGTATGGTTAATTAAAGCAAAAGAAAAATAAGAATGAGTACACAAAGGGGACTAGGAGGCAACTCAAGATGCATGCCCTATGACACTTAGAAATGGTGTCGGCCTGAGAATTGGAGCACTTGTGCCCTCATAAAAGAGGCCTGTTCAGGGAACCCCACCTCCAAACATTCCTATGAAAAGCAGAAAAGCTGGCCAAAAGCAACACAACTAGGCATAGCATCAAGATCAGAAAGGAATGTCTCTTTGAGGGGGTCCTTAGAAAAAGCATTCTGCTTCTCCAAGAAACACACTTTGTTACCATTTCCTATGAAAACAGTAACATAACAGACTGTGTCACATTCTGTCATATTGGGTCATTCCTGCCCAGAGCAAAATTATCTCTTGGTTCAACCAATCTTAAGCAAGATGTTTTAGTTCCCTATTGCTGCTATAAAAGATTGACCTGGGGTACAATGGCAGATGCTTTTAATCCCATATACTCAGGAGGCTGGACCAAGAGGATAATAAATTTAAGATTAGCCTGGGCACTTTACTAGGACAATATGTCAAAATATAAAAAACAGGGCCAGGGATATAGCTTGGTGGTAGGACACCCCTTGGCTGGATTAGCAGTACTGCCAAAAAAAAAGAAGATTAACATATACTTGATGGCTTCTTGACAACATGTTTGTTTTCTTATAGTTGCAGATATCAGAAATTTGAAACTGGTTCTTCTAGCACTAAAAATCAAGGTGAAGGCAGAATTGTTCCTTTAGGGCACTGTAGGGGAAATATGTTTTCTGGCTTCTAGAACTACCCATGTTCCTCAGTTCATCCCCTTCTAGGATGGCATCACTCCATCCCTGTTTCTTCATCAGTTTCCTCCTTCTCTCCTTGTTTCCATTTCCATGTCCCCTTCTCTGACTCTGGCCCACCTGCTTCCTCTTACTTGGGTGATTACACAGGACTCATCTGCGTCATTCCTGGACAACCTCCAATTTCAAGAAACTCAGTCACATTTGTAGCATGTACTTTGTAACATATTCACAGTGTTCATGGGGGAATAAGATGTGGACATGGTATAACGAGGGAAAGGGCCCACCACACAAGACATCAGCATTTTCCTGCTTGCAACTCTCTAAATTACAAGGAAGGACTACCAGCAAAGCCTACATAACAGTAAAAGCCACAAATAGAAAATTTAACTGAAGTTTTTTTTTTAATTTTAATTTTTTTTTTCTTGTTCCAGAACTTTTGTTTATTTATTTATTTTCATGGCCAGCTCAGCCCTCCCTGATGGCAGGGCTGGCGCAGCATGTGGTGCTGGGGATCGAAATGCAGTCCCTGCAGCCGCCTTAGACCACTGAGCCATCTCGCCGGGCCCCTGAACAGTTTTTTTAATACAAGAACAAAAGATAGAATTCTTTTAAGTATCAAGTTAACTTTCTATATTCTAAATAATCCGATATACAAAAATATTATTTACATGATTTTTTCTGTCAAGAACACGTTGATTATATAAAAAGCATACCTACACAAAAATAACTTGAATGTGAAATAAAATAACTGCAATACCAAGTACTGTACTAAAAATTAGGAACTTTGTTTCCCTGTTCTCCTAGCAGTCGCAGGGGAAAATATCTAATGAATATTTTAAAAAGAAAGTAAAAAATGAGACAGCTCAGTTGCAACTTTAAGAATATATGAAGTTGAGACAATTCTTTGACCTTTTGGAGGATTAGCTACACCTGAAGCAAGAGGGACATTGCTAGAAACAAACATAGTAAGGCCAAGATTCCATTTCAAAACTTATTCACTGTGCCTGAGGTACAAGACAAATGCAGGAGTAATCACACCTTTAAGGTGCTTGGAGAGATCTGTAAATCATTCCAGAAGCTCAAAGGTGGTAACTGTGACAAGCCCTCCCCTCCCACTGCATTTGGGAACTGATATCTTTCAATAGTATCTTTAATTGTGAAGCTTTAGACAACACATAATATTACTAGGTTTTTCCTGGAGAAGCTTTCATCAAACATGAATTTCTTGTTTTCAAGAAACAATTCAGTTCTGCCTAACAAACCACTTCTGTCTTCAGGAGCTAAGGTTTCAAGATGATGCCTTGCTTTGATGAGTCTGATATGTCTGATCTATCACCTGAGGTTCCCCTCCTAGGCTACAAACACAAAATATACACAAATTTCCTTTCACATAAGAATTAACATGCCACTCCATTTGCCAAAACAGAACATTTTTTAATCATTCTCTAAAACTTGTGATAAAAATTAAGAAGAGATGCTCTTTAAAGCCCTAAGGAATCAAATCAGGGTACTGTTAACACCTTATTGAGATTTTTAACCTTCTCAATGTATGCTATAAAACTAAAGATAAAGTACAAGTTCTGCCTACTCATCTCAAAGAAAGTGTGAAAAGAGGAATAGGTGCTATGAAAACTATACACGCAAATACATGCACTATACAAGATATGATAAATATGGTAAATGATTTTTAAAAATTTAAAATTCATTACAGTAAGACCCATAACCACTGATTTCCCTCAAAATAATTCCTCTTCACTTGGCATACACATTCCATCACTCATTCCACTTTCTGAAACAGCTCTGAGGTCCTCTTTCCTAACGATTTTTAGTGGCACTGTCATGGCTAGTTCTATGTCCTGAACTATAATAGCCATTTTCACTTTGGGAAAGAGGAAGAAGTTGCACAGTGCTAGATCAGGTGAATAAGATGTGTGAACACAAACTATGACAGCTTTATTTGACAGAAATTTCCATAGATAGCTCATCAACATGGGGTGATCAAACACAGTGCACATGTGGTCACTTTGAAAAACAGCGTGGCAGTTTCTTAAAAGTTAAGATAAGACAGACTCCATGTGGTCTGGCACTTTTACTGTTGGTAAACACCCAAGAGAAATGAAGACAGGTCCACACAAAAACTTGTCCATAAATGTACACAGCAATAATAATCACACAGGTAAAAAGGAGAAATAATACAAGCGTCAATTAACTGAGAAACAGAAACATAAAATACAATATATCTAATACAATGAAATATAATTAATGAGCTGGGCATAGTTATTCATGCCTGTAATCCCAGCACCTGGTAGCCTGAGGCAAGAGGACTGCCATGAACTCAAGGCCAGCCTGAAACACAAAGTAAGTCCAAGTCCAAACTGAACTACATAGAAAGAACCTGTCTCAAAAAGAAAAGAAATACAATTGGTCAGTCACAGAAAATAAAGTGGTGGCCTAACATGCTACAACATGGATGAACCCTAAAAACAATATGTCTATGAAGTCAGTCACAGAGGACCACAATTACATAATCATAGTATGATAAGATTCCATAGTGGGCAAAATGTAAAAAGCAGCTAAGTAGTTACCTAGCGCTGGAGCTAGGAGTGCAAATGTAAGGTGATTGATGTACACTGTCATATGATTTCTTTTCACTGTGTTGGAAGTGTTCTAAAATTACAATATAGTGATAGAGTATACATCTCTACAACTACACTAATAGTTGTTTAATTGTACACTTAAAAAAGAAGACTGGGCCCGGTGGGATGGCTCAGTGGTCTAAAGCTCCTGCTTAGCGGGCAGCTGCAGGGACCGCGGTTCGATTCCCCGGCACCACATGCTGCGCCAGCCCTGCGATCAGGGCAGGCTGAGCCGGCCATGAAAATAAATAAATAAATAAAAGTTCTGAAACAAGAAAAAAAAAAATCCCTTTAAAAAAAAAAAAAAAAAAAAGAAGACTGTATGGTATGTAGACTATATTTCAATGAAGCTGTTTTACAAAAAATGCCAGATAAGACTTGTTTCCCCCTTGCTGCCTCTCTTGGGTCCCTTGTTTGGGAAGAAGCTAGCTGCTATGTCAATAGGACACTCAAGCAGCTTTATGAAGAGGTACACATAGCAGGAATTGAACATTCTGCCAAAATCATATGAGTGATTCATCTTGGAAGGGGAAACCACCAGCTCCAGGGATGTCTTCAATGCCTGAAGTCTTGGACAATGTCTATGACTACAACTTCATAACTTACCAAAGTCAGAACCATCAAACTAAGCAATTCCCAAACTCCTGATTCATAGAAAATATGTTGCTTTAGCCATTAGAGTTTAGAGCAATTTGTTATACCACAACAAATAATCTTCCTCAACCTCTCCTTATATTAAGGTCTCTCTCTTGAAGACAGGAATCTGAAGAAGTAGTATCTTCCCGGCCAGTTAAGTACTTCCCTGAGATTTATAATTGAAGCTGAGAAAAGGGCAGAGTCTTTCCTGAGTACTACCTGAAGTTGAAAGATGTAAAACTTGGAAGCTTCAGCAGCACAATCTTTCCTTCGTGTAAAAAGCTGGAGAGCAGTGCAGAAGAACGAAGCCATCACAAGAGACAGGCAGAGGTTCAAGACAGAAGGGACAATGTAAAAGTTGTCTAGCTCCAGTGATTCCTGATGTAGCTCTGTCCTTCCAGTGGAGAGACCATATATGTCTTGTAACCGTGGCATCTAAAATAATAGCCAGTACACAAGAAGTAATAAAATATGTATTGAATAAATTAATTGATAAGATTCCCCAAAATCCTTTGATAAAAGCTCCTTTATCATTGCTGTTCACCAGAGTAATTTATTTAAAAGCTTAATGTCCTGACCTATCTTGTACAACCCTGTTATGGTTTATGTCTAGATGTGTCCCCAAAGCCTCATATGGTCATAAGGTTTTTCAGAGGCACCTAAATCCAGAGTGTGTGATGCTGGGATTAAAGGTGAATTGATAGGTAAATCAGTCTACTAATTGGTCTGATAAAGTTCTGGCTAGAATGAAGGGTATGAGTGCTATACCCACTCAGGACAGGTAGCCTGCACACAATGTTAGGGACAGTAAGAGGCTTGTCTTTATCCCTTGTTGCCTTTGCTGTTTTCCACTGCCATGAACTGATGCCCCTCTACCATGCCACTCTGCCTTGGAGCCAGCTGATTGTGAACCTTTCAACTTTGGTCATTAGGTATTTTGTCTCAGCAGTGACAGAAAAGTAATGAAGATATACCCCTCTATTATTATACCAAAGGGGAGGACATTATCTTAAGTCATTGTTTACCATCAACTGCAGCTAGGCTAAAAATACAAACTGCATAAGAAATTTAGGTTTAAACCGATCTGCTTGATTCTAATACCCTGCATTCTTCAGTCACTGTCATCAACTTATCCATGATCTAACATCTGTAAAGTCTGTAGACCCAATAAACTCATAGACTTGCTCTTGTTTTCATTAAATGAATTCCTGAACAAATATTTGAGTGTCTACTGTATGCCAGAAGCTACAAAGGACATGGTGTCTGCACTTAAAGACCCTGAAGTATGACATAGACAAATAGATTATAGTATTCTATCGAATGTTATTCAGGGGATATGCACTGGCTGCTGCTAAGCACCAGCAAGAATTATAGATCATTTATCCTCTGCTTAAGAAGGCAGGACAAATACAGCAAAAGATAATATGTTATCCAGGCAATGTGATATAGACTAATGGTCAAATGAGTGATTTTATTTTCCAAGTTACACTAGATTAATTCGCACATTTAATAATAAGATATTGTTATGGAATTATTTTTAGATGTATGTACAGCAAAGACTGCCTGAGTACCTACTATGTATATATCCAGAAACACTGCTTTACATTTCTCCACGTGTGTTGTTCAAGTCTCACTTCTAGACAAAAAGAACTGAGTCTGAAACAATTGACGCTGACTTGCTTGCAAGTATATATAGCTAGTAAATGACAGAGCTGGGATTCATTACTGTCTTCCAAGTCCATTCCAAGTATGCCATGTTATTTGGATGATACAACTGGAGCGATTTCCACATTAATCTTATACTGACTTCTATTGCATTCTCACTCACCCTATACATACAATACAGTATTATGAACAAATGGGTAATCAGCAACTACCAACCTGATATGACTATACGCTTGTCCAACTTTAAAACAGCATTGTATCAGGTCGAATTATTGTAGTGCCTATGTGCTGAGAGGAGCAAGTTGGCTAAAGAAGAGGGATTTTTTCAAGCTATATCTTTTTTTTTAGCTATATCTTAACTGTGCTTTTAACCACTATATACAGTCAGTTATTTCACATTCAGCAATAGATCAAAAATGAGTGTTCATTTCCTTTGACAGTTAATAGTACTAATGAATTCAGTATAATCTCATCATCCATCAGAAAAATTTCTAAAATGCTAACTTGGAGCAGCTGGTTCACACAGTTGGTAGAAAAGGGAAAATAAAGGAACACTAATTGTTTTCTACAAAACTAGCATTGTTTGCAAAATCCAGAAAGCGTGTCGAGGAATAGGTTGTCCCTTGGTCATTGAGCAAAAATTGCTAACTGCACCATGATCAATGGCTAAAGAATACACAACTTCAAGTAGCTATTTCTGTACTGTACAAGTCTACACATATAAAACAGTAAGATTGAGAATCATTATGTAAGACAGGAAAAACAGAATCTTCACACCAGAAAGCGATGAGCCTGGTGCAAATCAGCTATTAATACTGAATAAATGTACACTCAATGATTTAATGGCTTTCTGAAAACAGTAGCAAGAGAAAAAACAAACTCACCAAACCTAAAAAAGATTATGTCAGGAACTCAGACATATTATGGTGTAATTGGATCAAGATGTATAGCGATTCAGAAGACCAAAAGCACAATGTTTAATTAAGTAAACATGAATTTGACACTTCTTTTATACTAACTCACCACAAATGGAATGCTAAAATTAAAAAAAAAAAGTAATGCTAATCGGCAATCTCATTAGAAATCACAAAAACTACAAGAACTGTCCAACAAGGCTGACTTTAGGGTCTGTTCAAAGTGTATCACTAGGTATATATACTTGAAACCTACTTATTTGGGCTTTCACAAAATCCACACATATTTCAATACGCCAAAGAAGCAGTGTCAAGAATCTTAAAAGTCACCATATTTAACGATAATAATAAACGACTCGTTAAGATGTATATCCATTCACTAATAGGAGACTGGGCTCCATAAACATAAACCCAAACTGTATCCACTGGTCCAGATTGGTATTTTCCAAAGTGAACAACCTGAACTGATACAACGCAAATATAACTTAGCAAGTATAATGCTCAGAATAACTCTAGTGATCTCAAACCTTAGAATGTAAGCGCTTCAGTGTTAGTGCCTGCACTTAAAAGAGCTTTGAATTTATAGCGCCTGCACGTCAACGGAGTTCTGAAACAAATTCAAGGCCAAGTGTAGTATTTCGTGATAATTGCAAATAAAAGCACTCGGTCTCAAAAGCCCGCAGAATCTCTTTATCTGACCAGACTGAACTCGTTAAAAGTCTGGGGCACAATCTCCTTTTATCTGCCATCGGACCACACACTTCTTTAGGGTACTGTTCCAAAACCCCTGCTGGGACCACCTCAAGGGGAGCAGAAGGGTGAGGTGAGTCGCCCTCCAAAACAAAGCGCCGCTCACTTCACACTGAGGAAGAAACACCTTTCGCCTAGACACGATGCAGTGACAGACGTGTCACCTGTGCGGGAAAAGGGGGAGCGAAGGTATCCCGGCGACCGCCGCGGTTTCCCGGGTTCAAGTAAACTTTCAGGCCCAACTCCCAGTCTCACCCCGACCTCGGGACCCCCGATCCCACCACGCCCGCCTGGGAGGCCCCGCCCCGGGCCCGCCCCTCAGCTCAGCCCGCACCCGGAGTCCACACAGCCCAGGGTGCTCTCAGGGCCCGCCCCCGTGCCCAGGCCCGGCCGGCAGAGGGCGGGGTCGCTCACCGGTCCGCAGCTCGTGCTTGACAGTAAGGAGCTGCTCGCCGCCGTCCCCGCCGTCCCCGCAGGTCCCCACGTCGCCGCTGCCGCTGCCGCTGCTGCTGCCGCCCTTCTCCTCCATCTTCTCCCTTTTTCCGATCCCGCGGGTCGCTCTGAGGGGAACCCGGGAGACAGTGGACGCCCCTCGCCTTACAGTCCCTGCCACAGCCCCAGGAGCCGGGGTGCGGCGGCTCCACAACTCGGGCGCAGAGACGAGTCGCTTTCCCGCTCTGGCCGCTCTGCTCGCTCCTCCGCCTCCTCCCCCTTCGGCGGGCACCGCTAGTACCGCGCAACCAAGCCGCCCCCTTCTCCTCCGCCTCCTCCTCCAGGCCGCTCCGCCTACAGCCAGCAAGGTAGAAGAGCCATTCTAGCCGCCATCGTTTATTGGGTGCAGGGCGCGCGCGTCCGTCTTCGCCAGTTCCTATTGGCTAATCTTCTCGACGGTTCACGAGCCGCCCCGCCCCACTCCTCAAATTGTTGTTGCTTGGCGAGGAGGCAAGAGAGGGAGGAGCGCGGCTACTCGGATTGGTGAGACTCAAGATTCTACCCCGCCCTCTTCCTTTAATGCGCACGCGCAGTCAAGGCCTTCCCTCTCTGACCTCCCTAGAAGGGTCACACCACTTATTCCCCAGCTTCGATCTGTTAGTAAACAGTAGCTAGTAGTCGGGAGGCATTCGGCATTCGTGATTGGTTGTTGCTGAAAGAGGCGGGGAGGGATGATTGGATCCTTTGGTCCGCCAATCACCATAGACAGAGGAGGGGCCTGAAGATGCGCTTGGCACCCACGTGTTTTTGCAGTCAAATCCGGGGGTCTCGGGCGACGAGCCACTGGTGTATGACCGCCTGAGGACAAAGTGCCTTTAAAAAAAATGTGTTACTCGCTCTAGTCAGCCCTAAGCAGGCACAATGGACCGTATGCTTAACTGTAGATCATTACAAGCTATTATAAAAATGCACAGTCCCGGCTCCTGGTAATTAATTTCGAAAACCTAAAAATTTTAAGCCACTCTTCCTGGGCGCTGAAAAGATGTAGCAATTAATAAATAGAACACGACACAACTCCTGCCACTAAGGAACTTCCAGTGAAGCTTGAGAAACGGCAGCCTATGTATAAACACAGGGAAGTATAAAGCAGGATTTGAAATAATAGAATACATCATTAGAGTGGTACCAAGGCAGTTTTCTCAGGGTAGGAGTTGGCAAAGTATTGTAGGGCAAGAAGACAGCTCAGATAATCAACTAAAAGACAGATGAGGCAGAAACACCAGATATTTCATGAAGAGCTAGTAACTAAGCATAGGCCTAGAGAGGAGAAGGCATGGATTTTGACGTGATTGGTAAAGCTAGAAGAAGCATGATGTAAGAGAAAAGCCGGAAAAATCAAAGCATAGTAAGACAGTGAAGAAACTAGAATATTATACTAAACTACAGATTTTTAGTGTGCCATAGGAAGCCTCAGTTACCAATACAAAGCTTTTCTCCTGGAAGTTAGCTTTGATTATAGTGAGAAGAGTAGACTGAAAGGAAGAACAAAGAGCAGGCAAAGAATAGAAGTGAGGGCCTAATATCTGGTAGCAGAAATGAGAGTGAGAAAAAGAAAGGCTTTAAAGATGCACATTTGGACATAATTTGCATAAAAGTTATCTTTTCAACAAAGCATTGATTGGATGGAAGATCTCCAGTGTATTTTCTTATAAAGGATAGGTAGTGAGTATTTTAGGCTTTGTTAACCATATGTTCTCATTTATAGCTATCAGCTCCACAATTTAGCTATGAAGCAGTCATAGACAATAAAACAGCTGTGTTCCCAGGAAAACTTTTATGTTCATAGCGATGTGAATTTCACATAATTTTCACATGTCTCAATATTTTAAAAAAAATTTTTTTCAGTTATTTAAAAACAAAAAATTTCTTAGCTCATGTGTGATTAAAAAACAGATAATGAGCCAGAATTGGCCTCCAGGCCATAGTTTGCAGGGTCCTAAGTTAGACTGCCAAGAAAAGAGAAGCCAGGAAGTTTTGAAGGCTTTTCAGATTGCTGCAACAGCTCCCTGGTCCTACCTGCCTGGAGCATTTATCACAGTACAGTATGTCTGCCTACTTCCTAGTAGTATTTAGAGCCAGGCAATGACTCTGCACAGTTGTTCATTTGTTCACTCAACTTTTACACTGATTATTTAACGGGATACTATGATGTTTAGATGTTATACCAACTTTTACATCAATTATGTACCAAGTACTAAGATACAAGGTTACATACAAAATAACAGGGACACAGTGAGAATGAAACAAGTGCATTTTGCGCTTTTCAATTCTGCAGTCTTAGGAAGAGAAATATTGTGACCACATTAAGAAATGACAGGATGTGAGGGCGATATGGCTGTGACATCTGTCACCCCATTGATTGCCAGGGTTACTTTGGCTGATCTGGCGGGCTAGGCGGGTGTCCCTTTCCTCCCTCAACAATCCATGTATATATCACTCCTGAAGCTGCATGCTTCGTCAAAGAGGACAACCATCCCTGATAGAGGAGGACCATTCCTTGGTCAAAGGTATACCAGTAGCTGCACTCCCCTGCTAGGACCTCCAAACAAGCTCTCAAGAAATGACAAATTTTCACTGTACTCATGCCATAAAAGAAAATTGTAGAATGCTACAGTAGAATATATGAGGAGGGCCTAATTTAGGGTGGAACTGATTAAAGGACTTTGTAAGAAAGTATTATTTAAGTTAAGTCCTTTGAAGATAAGTAGGATCAACTAGGATGTGGCAGAAACTGCTCTGATGCTCACCAATCTCATTTCCTCTTCCTGGACAAACAGGGAGATATTTTTAGGTGGTTTTTTTGCCTCACTTTGCAATTAGATTAGGACCATCTAACTCTGATCTAGACAGTGGAGTTTGAACAGACATTTTATGTGTCATTTTCAAGTCTATACAGAAAACTCCATGTAGAATCTCTTGAATATAATCTGGCCTACTTCATGGGTGAGCTTCTGAAAGGAAGAAAATTTAGAAAGATGTCATAAGACAGGAAAGAGCATGCTGCACTTGAGAGACTGAGAAAAAATCAAGACCCTTAATATGGTAAGGTGGTAAGCAGTGGTGAGCAGGATGGGCAGAGATACCCCAGTCACAAAGTATGGTGTTTAGTTTTATTAGTATTTGTGGCAATAGCCAATAAGAAGTAGGAGGCAAAGAAAGTAGTTTAAACTGGTGCAATTAGAGTAGTATTTTCGAGTGGTCACTTTGGTTAGTTTTTGGAGAATGGGCTGGAGAGAGAAAATGAGATACTAAGAGTCCATCAGTGCATCCTGGGCAAGAAATGAGTGTGGGTACAGTCAATCTAATGCTCTTTCTAGATTTATGTTTTGAACTTCATCAGGGATTGAATCTGATAGATAATAAAAGAACCCCTTCTTAAATGACACCAGTTTCTAGTATGAGCAAGTAAGGGAATGAAAAAGAAGAACCATTTAATGGGAAGGACAGATACAAAGAAAGAGCACTCAGAGGTAATAACAAAAGATTAATGTTGAGGCATCCAGTGCCCTTATTAAGTATGTAGAAGTATAAGTCTGGAGCTTTGAAGATAGATCTAGGTCTGAGATATAAATTTAGCAATCACTGGTATATAGGGTGTATTAACAAGATTACTTTGGTAGATGTTATGTGAAAGGGAAAAAGAGAGGAGCCCAGGAATGAAGCCTAAAGCATTTTAGCATGAAGATGTTTGCCTGACAACATCAGGTGGAGTCATAGATAGAAAAAGAAAACCTGGATAGTTTTGGATCCTAAAAGCCAAAGTGTGTTGCAAAGAGAGAATGGTCAGCTACATCAAATAACGTGGAAAGAGCTCACAAATTTTCCAACTTGATGCTGAAAATATCCAAAGTAGTTTTGGTCAGGTAAATCCAAGGTAAGAAAGGAGAAACAGTACATATATACTTCCTTTTAAAAAGTATTTGCCCCCTTCTTAGATCAAAGAGAAGAAATCTATTGTACCAATAACCATTAGAAAATTTATCACGTCTACACCCTGTGCCCTGTATAACTACAGCGAGGACAACAATGTGCACTGTATCAATTATTGTGAATGTACTACTAACGTGTTTTGAAACAGTCGCATTATAATTTCTTATTAAAAGTAATAAAAATGTAAGCTGGGC
>PVJA010005128.1:7476-79976 GCA_004027025.1 Myocastor coypus | reverse complement strand
CAGGTGTGTGCCACGATTCCTGGTTTATAACACAGTCTTTCTATAACCAGCCCTATCTGCCAAAAGTATGATTGCAAATTTACTTACAATCTTTAGTGTACAAACTGAGTGTGGTGGGATACACCTTTAATCCTCACACTCAGGAGGCTGAGGCAGAAGGATAACTGCTAGTTTGAGGCCAGCTTGGGCTACATAGGGAGTTCAGCTCCAACCTGATCTACATAGTGAGACCCTGTCTCAAAAAGAACTATGCTATGTCCATAGTTAAAGACTGGGCTACAGTTAATCGGAGCACTTTTATTTTTTATAGAGTCCTTAAAACAGACCTGGAACAAGTCTTAGAAGGAAATGATGGGCTGGGAATGGTAGATGAAGATGAGGAGGACTTTCAGAGGGCTCTGGCTCTCAGTCGCCAGGAGATTGACATGGAAGATGAAGAAGCAGACCTCCGCAGGGCCATTCAGCTCAGTATGCAAGGTCTGTATGTCTTGATGGGGCCTTCTTTCATTGTCAGTGAATTGGTTTGGGTCATTCTTCATTTGTCTAGAAGAGTAGTAAGAGCAACTCTTTGGAAGAGCCAGCAAGATGGCTCAGTGGACTAAGCATCTGCGTAGGCAAATACTGGGACCGAAGTTCAATCCCTGGCACCAATGCCCTGCCAGCCCTGCCCCCAGGAACACTAAATCAGCCGCAGTACGATGTGGTGGTGCAGGCTTGAAATCTCAGTGCTGGGCAGGCTAAAATAGGAGTATCACTATGAGTCTGAACTGTGTAGTGAGACCCTGTACCAGACATATTAAAAAAAAAACAAAAACAAAACTTCTTTGACAGTTATAGCAGTAGCAGTAGATATTTATGTAAGTCAGCTTTCAATATAAATCACTGTTATGTTTGAACCATATTATACTCAGCAATTAACTTTCTCCTTATTTTATGTGATTATAATACGCTGCTGTCACTACAGGTTGAGGTCAGTCTCTATGAGACTTAAGTGACCCTTAGCTGAACCACCTGTTTCATGACTATATGGCATTGGGCATGGCAGAGGGTCTAGACAGAATATAAATTGATTAGACAAAAATCCAGCACACTTCGGTTGTGAAACTGAGGGGTTAGTTAAGTCTTCCCTCGATGGCCCCACTTTCTGAGCACTATAAGGCCATCAGCAGAGGTGAGTGACAATATATCCCTCAGAGAATGTAGGCAGAGAGAAGTGTTGACATACAGCTCATAGTGGCTACTTAAAAGTGTAAAACGGGGGGCTGGGGAAATAGCTCAATGGAATAAATGCTTGCCTGGCCAATTCAAGGTCATGAGTTCAACCCCTGATACCACGAAAAAAAAGTGTAAAATGGTTTGTTTTTGTAGTTTTTATTCATATGAATTCGGTTCTAATTTAATGAGCTTACACATCACTGTAGGGATCTGTTGGTCTCTTCTTAGTCCCCTGAGAAAATGGCCAGAGGATTCACAAAATGAAGCCAAGGGATAATAGCTGAGGTCAGGTGGTAGAACAAGCCTGAGGGCAAAGGCCACCCTCATCAGTAGTAGGGGAATTTATTTATATTTTTACAAAGTTGCAAGACACAAAGTTGCCTAGTGACTGATAGTCCAGATATCCAGGCAGGATGTTTTTCTCAAGGCCTAGGTAGCTTGACTGCTTTAGGCAATGAGGCCTCATCTTGCCCTCCCACACGTGATCACTTTCCAGCTTCAGCAGCTCCCAACGCATCATGATTTTTTTTTTTTTTTTTTAATGGGCAGCTCAGCTTGCCATGGGGGTGGTGCTGGCATAGCATGTGGTACCCAAGATTGAACCGCAATCCCTGCGGTTGCTTAAGCTTCTCTAAGCAGGTGCTTTAGACCGCTGAACCATCTCGCTGGCCCCATAATGAATTTATTAAATGTCTAAGTATATTTTAAATTCTATTAATATGAAGATTTTTTTTTTTTTATCTTGAAAACCCTGTGCCTCAGGTCTTGAGTACTCCATATGGTATGCAGTCCAGCTCTGTTAGATTTGCCCAGAAATGGATAGAAATCACCTTTTAGGTATTTTTATATAATTCTTAGGATTTTAATATAATTCATATTTTTTTAGCATGTCACTTCACAATTTGTGTAAAACCTCGGGTTGGTACAATTAGCAGCAAGAGCAGGGGAACATTTCAATTGTCAGAGTACCTAGATATGGAGACTAAAGAATATGGAAGACAGCTTTGTTTTATCATCATCTACCTTGAGCTGCTTCAGGGAGTCTATGAGCCTGAAAGTACTGGCTTATGTTTAATAAGTTAAAAATACACACAGCTCATATCTAGTACGACTTAAATTCTTTTTTTTTTTTAATTTAATTTTTAATTTATTTTTATTTGTTTTAGTTGGTGTGACTTAAATTCTGACAGCTGCTACACTACAGATGGGTATCAGCTTTGGCTGCAGTAGACAGGCATTAGATTTGTAGTATCTTACTTAGATTTTCCTTGAGACTCAATATTTACAGAATACTAGCAGAATATTTTAAAGAAGGAAATGTTTTGAGACCTTGCTCAAATAAAACTATCATAGCATGAGTTGGTAAGTAAAATGCCTGGGTTTTTTTTTTTTTTTTTTCCAGGTAGTTCCAGAAATATATCTGAAGATGTTCCACAGACATCAGGGCCAAATCTCGCATTTGAAGAGCTACGGAAGAGAAGAGAAGCCTACTTTGAAAAGTAAAGTAGATGATATAAATTAAAGTTGCATGTTTTCGCCTTGGCCATTTTTTCTCTTTACTAGATTGGTTATTGCTTGGATGCTGAACATTTGAACATGTTTTAAAGTTTTTGTATCTGAAGTATGAGATGAATATACTATAGTTTTAGGGAAAACATTTGCCTCAGCAGTGAATACATTTATATGAAGTAAGATGATGGGAACTTTATAAAATTGTGTTTATCTGAAGGAAAATGGAATTAGAGCAAGGGAAGAACAATGCCTGTTGATCCCTTGTAGATGCTTCTTGGCTGCCTGATTAAGCCTACGCTGTTCTTCTGTCAGTTAATAGGAAAAGCAGCACTTCAGTTTGGGGACAGTACTGGTGGAGGTGGTGCTTCACTATCCTGCTCATCCCACCTCAGGCAGCGTCTGCACACCTGTCAGCCTTGCTCATGACTGTTTCATTTTTTTGATGTCTTTTTAAGACAGAGTCTCACTGTGTAATTCAGACTGGCCTTGAGGTCACTTTGTAGCCTGACTTTTAACTGTTGACATCTTATGTCTCACACCTATGCCGTGTGAACATTCTGGCTCAGTCTAGCAGGGGAAGTTGTCGTTTCTACTGGTGGACTTTTGTGTTGCTTGCTCACTTTTAAAACTTGAGACTCTAGTGCATGCCTGTAATCCCAGCACTTAGGAGGCTGAGGCAGGAGTATTGGTGTGAGTTTGAGACGAACCTGGGCTACAAAAGTAAGCTCAAGGCCAGCCTGAACAGCATAGTGATACCCTGTCTCAAACAGACAAAAAAAAAAAAAACAAAAAAAAAAACTTGAGACTCTTAAGAAAGAAAAGTGCTATGCTTATTAATAGTGGTATTGGTGGTTGAAAAGTTTGGGTTGCTTTTAAATTCTTATGTATATTTGTTAAAGCTCCAGCTTCTCAGATCAGCTGTTTACAAGGCGTTTTTTGTTTTTTTATGTTTATATAGTATATGAAATAATGCATGTCTCAACTTGCATAAAAGCAATAGTAATGCACAGAGCTCCTTATATTCTTTGGAACCCTACGCTGACATTCTCCATTAGTTGGAGACATTTCTGAATCATTTGGAAATAACTGAAATTATCTTTGTGTCTCAGTACTTAAGAGTGTGTGTATCTTTATTCTCCTTCCTGTGCCTCTCCAGTCCACTCTGCACACCCCTCAACACACACACTAGTGATTGGACTCACAGCCTCTCACGTGCTTGAGAAATATTGTAGTGCTGAACTACTTCCCTTACCCAGGGTTTCACTAAATGGGCTGGCCCATAGTTGCCTTGAATTTGCCTCAGTCTCTTTAACGAGCTGTAGTTAAAGTTGGATACTAATACACCCAGCTTTCAGTTCACACTTTCTAAATACAAAGATATACTTTTGTATGATTATTTGTTGATAGAGTTTCTTGCTGTGTTGTCCAGGCAGGTTTCTAATTCCTATTAGCCAGTTCTCTTGCAGGTAACTGGGACTACAGGCACATGTCACTGCGCTAACTTCATTCCTACATTTTTGCATGACTGCAAAATGTATTTAAATGTACTTTTTAATAATACATTTAAATAAATGTATTTAAATGTACTTTTCTTGGCTTTCTTTCTTTCTTTTTTCTTTTCTTTTTTTAATGTGTTCGGTACAGGGTTTCACTACCCAGGCTTGGACTTGTAGTGATCCTTTTGTTTTCAGCCTCTCCAGCACTAGGATTACAGGTGTGCACCACCAGGCCTAGTCTCAGTGGCCTGTTCAGCATGCCTGAAGGTGAAGCTGGCATGGCATATAGGGCCAGGGATTGAACCCCAGTCCCTACGCTTGCCTAAGCAGGTACATAGTCTGCTGAGCTATCTTCCTAGCCCTTTGACACCTTTTTTAAAATAGAGAGGAATTTAATGTAATAACTTCTGCTGAAGAGTTGCTATGTTGTTTTCATGCATTCGTCAGGTATCTGTCAAATACCTATGTGATAGGCATGAGCTTAGGCACTGGAGAAATAGATAAATAATATAAGGTTTATGCTTCTCTTAGCTTAAACCCTAGATGGGAAGCTAAGCAGAAGAATATCAGACGATGGGAAGTTTATGCTGAGAATTACAATGAAGCAATGAGAGAGAATACCAAGTGCCTGCTTTAGGTGGAGTGACCGGGAAAGGCATCTCTGGGGAGATATGAAGCTGGATCTCAGTCATAAGCAGTAAGCCATGGAAATAGCATGTAAACTTTCATGGTAATTTGAGATGTTTTATTTCCTCAGAGGCACTTTTCAGTCACTTTGTAAAACATTGTAGATCTGTAAACCATGCTCTTTTCCATAAGAATAACTACACGTGAATCTTACTGTACAATAAGTTATTTTGTGATGGAAATAATTACTAATTTATCTGCTACATTTAAATTCTTACATCTAGGTTTCCAAGGATGAGTAGTTCTGTGCTACTAATATTTTATAATGCAGGGCATGGTGGCCTATGCCTATAATCCTAGCACTTGGGAGGCTGAGGCAAGAGGATTATTGTGAATGCAGCACCAGCCTGGACTGTAAAGAGAGATCCCATTTTTTAAAAATATATTTTTATACTTCTAATTATTAGACTAATAATACCACCTTTTAGTGTTTGTGCCAATGATTATTTTGATTTGTGGTATGATTTTCTACTAGAATAGATTTTCGTATGGTTTATTTATTCTTAAGTTTTATGTTTCTGATACACATTTTCTTTTGAATGTTTTAGGCAGCAGCAGCAGCAGCAACACCAACAATGGGCAGCTCTACCAGGACAGGCTTCACAGCCACATGAAAGGCCGACCACAAGCTCAGGGGCACTTGGCAGTGATCTAGGTACAGCTAGACTGATCATCTGTCATGCTTCTTGCATCCCTATGCAGGTTCCATGTGATATTTTGCATTCTTCTTTCCTCCTTAATAATATTAAAACTTCTGAGTGAGTTTATAAACTTACAAATTTTCTTGGACAAGGAGCAGGCAGACAGGCACACGGAATGAATAGTTATAAAACTGAACTTAACAGTGTTTGAAATTTCATAATAATATATTCTCCAAAAATTCTTAACATAATATTAGTAGATCCAATATAAATACATTTATCATCTGGAAAAACTACTTGAACATAATCAAAATAACAATAGAGGTGCTCATGAAGCCTTGATTTAATTGGTTTTTAAACTTTGACCAAGTATTAGCAGTAGAGTTCTACTGAAAGAGAGGTTGTATCTGACATAGGACTTGTAAGAAAACTCTGTAAAGAACTCTCAGAACTGTATGGTAAATGGATGAAAGATTTGAAGAGAGTTCACCAAATAAGAGGGAGGATAGGCTGGATATGGTGGTGCACACTCGTAGTCCAATCATGTAGGAGGCTAAGACAGAAGAATTCAAAGTTCCAGGCTAGCTTAGGGTATGTAGCAAGTTCAAGGCTGTCCTGGACTGCATAGTGAGACCCTGTCTCAAAAGGAGAATAGATATGGGATATATATATCTGTGCTCACTTGAGAAACACATTTAATGCAAGATAAATACATAAGGATTTATAAGATTGGCTTATAAGTCAGTAAACAAGTAATTGAAGTTTAAAACTTAAGGAATAAACTGAGTAGCAAAATGAGACTAAGACCATAGAGAAGTTTGGTCTGTACCCTGGAGAACCAAAGAATCCATTTCAAGGCCTGCAGTTCATTGGAGTGTCCCATGAGAGTTCATATCAGGAAGCCAAAGCTGTGTGGTGAACATTGAAGAGTCTGTATGGCAAGCCAGAAGAACATGTCCACAGTGAAGGGAGGCTGGAGCTCCTCTGAAGACAGGGAAGTGAGCCTTTCTTCTTCTTTCCCTTATTCCCCTCAGGCAACAAGCCACCTAGCACAGCTCTTCTGTCTTCAGCAGATCCCCTCAGCCACACCCATAACTGCCATTCTGATTAGTTGTGAATTTCTTACTCAAGTTGACACAGTTAACTGTCATGGGGGATAACAAACAGGAAGATGAAGAGATGCTTAGCAACACTAGTCATTAAAACTACAGTGGCCACTATGACACTTCTATGAGATGGGGGCCCATGAAAAAATAGACACTTCCAAGTACTGACAAAGATCAGAGCATCTGGAGCCCTCAGACTGTGTAATGGGCATGCAGAGTGGTACAGCAACTGTGCAAAATAGTTTGATCTCTTTTTTTTTAAAGATTTATTTATTTGATACAGGATCTCACTATGTAGCTTGGACTCACAGTGATCCTCCTGTCTTGGCCTCCTCAGCACTGAGATTACAGGTGTGCACTGCCACACCCAGTTTCAATAGCCATTGTGGTACAGGGCCAGCCTGGCATGTGGTATTGGAGATTGAACCTAGTCCTAGTGCTTGCCAGGCAGGTATTTAGACTGCTGAGCTATCTACCTAGCCCAGTTTTGCCTTTAAAAAAAAAATACACATATGCACAGTATATACTTAATCATGGCAATAGTCCCACTCTAGGTATATAACCAAGACAAATAGAAAAACAACACAAACCAAACACATATTAGAGCTTATGGCAGTTTTCCTCATAATTGCCTGAACCTGGAGACTGCCTACACCTTGCCCTTACTTTATTTGGTGAATAGATTTGAAAGCTGAATACTAAGAGGAATAAACTAGTGCTGTTTCCTGTTCTTCCTCAAAGCACAGCTAAAAGCCCTATTGTGAAAATAAACATAGGACTGGGAAAGATAGCGCAGTGGTCTAAATGCCTGGCAAACATGAAGACCAAGTTTGATCCCTGGTACCTTATGCTGTGCTGGCCCCAAAACTGGGCATGGTGCCACATACCTGTAATCCCAGTGCTGGGGAGGCTGAGATAGGATCACTGAGTCTGAACTCCATAGTGAGACCCTATATCTAATTAATTAATTATTTTTTTAAAAAAAACATAGTAAGAATCTCAAAGGTAAAGAGAAGATAGGTTGCCTAGGGAGGTGTGAAATGGCAGTGAATTTTCTTTTTCCTTCATGTCTTACCTCTGAAAAATCCACAGGTGCAGACCGAGAGGAAAGCATACCCACCACAGAAAAAGAGGGAGAAAGCTTGTGTATAGGCAAAGGTGTTGCCTCACAAGACAGAGATTTGAAAATAATGAATAGTGTCTGTGTCCATACTACCCTGAATGTGCCCAATCTCATCGAAAATAACACACCATTTAGAAGTCATAGAATAAACTGCCCCCACCACACTTCCCACCAGCAGGGAATAATGGGAGCATAAATTTATATCCCAACATAGCAGCAAAAAGGTGCATCTCTTCCCTTGCTTTGACAGGGTGATGTTAGAGAAAGCAGAATGGGAACCTTCATTCGCCCCCCCACCCCCCCGGAAGTACCGGCTTCCTTCTTTCATGGCATCATGGTCCCCAGGGAGCCTGAACTTCCAACTGAAGATAATAGACATTTTGTTTGGCCCCCAACATGGGTGGTGTCAGAGAAGTGGTAGAAAAGCAGGACTGACAGCGATACCCAGCAGCAGTGAACACCCTGCAGTGGCTTTTTAGCTGCTTGGGGAATGAAAGACTTTTCACTCTAATCAGAAAGACTTCAGTGGAGGAGTGCTATGGAGCTAGAACACCCATGTGTCCAGCAGTAAGGATCACTACCCAGCCCCTGTGGTTAGAGCCCAATGGACCCTGGACTTCCACTGCAGTCTGGCAGTGGCATGGTGGTATCCGTTTTGCCACTAGTGCTGTGATAGAAGAGGCTTGCTAAGATAGAAGACTTAAGATCCGAAGTGTCATAATCTCCCAAGTGCCAGGAACAGGTAGAAACGTCATACGAGGAACCAGGAAAATCTCTTCTTGGATGAGAAAAGAAAATCAGTAGACAGCAGCACCTGATGTGTTGGGTGGCACTGATAACATTGGGAGGTAAGGACTTTCAAAGTAGCCATCATAAAAATGCTTCAGTATTTTCAGTATACATGTTTGACGTAAATGAAAAATTGCTGTAGCAAAGAAATTGAATGTATGAAGAACCACATGGTGGAAGTTTCACAGCTGAAAAGTAACAGTAATTGTAGTGAACAACAACAAAAAAAATTAGTGAGTAGACTGAGCAAAATTGAAAAGATAAGGCATAAAAGTCAGAGAGCTTAAAGAACAATAGAAATTACTCACTGTAAGAAATAGAAAATAGATTCAAAGAAGTGAACACAGCCTTAGATCCTGAGTCATTATAACAGAAATTCTAGCGTTTGTGTAATGGCAACCTCTGAGATGAGAGACAGTTGGCTGAAAACATATTTGAAGAAATAGTCATTAAAAATTTGAAGAAAGATTTGAATTAATAGTGTTTAAACTTTATTGATTTATGTTATGGCCAGCTCAGCCTGCCCTGAGGCTGGCACAGAACGTGGTTCCAGGGATTGAACCATGGTCCCTGCCGTTGCCTAAACTTACCTAAGTAGGCACTTTAGACCACTGAGCTATCTCACCAGCCCCAGTACTAGTAGTAATTTGACATGATAGCATTTCTGCATCTTGTACTCTGCATATTTACTATGAAGACAATATGCAATGTATTATTATAACTGTACTACTGACCTGTCTTGAAATTGTCTCATTGATACTTCTTTCTCATTAAAATTAGTAAAATAAAAAAGAAAAAGGGAAGGAGAAAAATAAATTAATTGAAATTAAATGGTGGTGGAGCCCGGCGGGATGGCTCAGTGGTCTAAACCGCCTGCTTGGGGAGGGGGGGGCTGCAGGGACTGTGGTTCGATCCCCGGCACCACATGCTGTGCCAGCCCTGCCATCAGGGCAGGCTGAGCCGGCCGTGAAAATAAATAAATAAACAACAGGCTGAGCCAGCCATGAAAATAAATAAATAAACAAAAGTTCTGAAACAAGAAAAAATAAATAATAATAATAAAATAAAATTCAAAAATTTTTAAAAAATTAAATGGTGGTAAGTAAAAAAAAAAAAATTTCTGTGTAAAAATGAAAAAAAATTGACAGAAGATAGAAATGTAGGAATTGAAGAAATGATAAAAGAATTATTATTATTATTATTATTTGTGTGTGTGTGTGTGTGTGTGTGTGTGTGTTTGAGACAGGGTCTTGCTATGCAGTTCAGGCTGGCCATGAGCTCAGTTTTGTAGCCCAAGCTGGTCTCAGACTTGCACTGATCCTCCTGCCTCAGCCTTCCAAGTGCTGGGATTACAGGTGTGCACCACCATGCCCAGCACAAGAATTAATTTTGATAGATCGAGAAGGAAGCATGAACAATAGAATAAAATATAGGTAAATGCAGTTGACTTTCTCCTCTTGAATTTTCCAAATTAGGCTTGGTGATTGCAGCAAGAATGCAAGTTACTCATCAGTTTTCAGTGTATATGTAGGAATTCTTGAAGGTAATTCTGTTGTAAGTGAGGGCGGTGAACTACATTTGTTTTTCTTTGAGATGAGCCCTTCTGTTTCTCAGGCTGCTTTGCCTAGCTCTCAGCCTGTTGAGTTGCTGGGACCATGGCACGCACCACTTTGCCGACTGCAATTCATTTGAACTAGCATATTCAGTTTGGAAAAGTTTTTGGCTATTTCTTTTTCGTTGTTTTATGCATTAAGGACAGGGGATTCAGGGTCTACAGAGTCTCACTATGTAGATCAGACTCAGTGATCCTCCTGTTTTCAGCCTCCCAAAGTGCTGGAATTACAGGTGTGTGCTACCATGCCCAGGCTTGACCGTTTCTTATTTAAAAAAAAAAAAAAAAAAAAAAAACCTTAATATATATCATATGACTGAGCACTTAATTTCTGGGTGTTTAATCCCAGAGAACTAAAAATGTTTATAGCCATATTATCATAATCAAAAACTGGCAACAATTGAGAGAGCGTACTGTTGGTGAATGATTAGACAAACTATGGTACATGCATACTGTGGAATCCTCTCAAGGTTAAAAAAAAATTCAAATTGCTGGTAGCAGCTTGGGCACGTTGCAGGGCTCAAGCTGGAAAACATCCTAAAAATGACAAACATGTAGTGATGGAGAACGATAAGAAGTTGCCAGCAATTAGAGACAGTGAGTGGAAAAGAGTGATATGTCTGTAATGCAAGATCAGGCAGGGATCTTGGTGGTGCTGTATGTTGGATGTGTGTCTTTCTGTTTGGGTTTGCAGTGCTGGGGAGCGCACCTTAGCTAGCCAGGTGCCCTCCCTCTGAGCTGTGCTTCCCCAAGCCCTCCAGCTCTGTATCTTGATTATGGTGGTGGTTACATGAGTATACATGCTGCTAAAATACTGTATAGGACCACACACAACAGTGTCAGCCAGTCTATATTTTTTTAGTTTTATTTTTTTGCTATATTGGGGATTAATCTCAGGTCCCTGCACTTGCCAGGCAAGCACTTATTCTACTGAGCTATCTCCCTGGCTCGAGCCAGTCTTAATGTATGGGTTTGGTCTTGAGCCTTAGTTATGTAAAATACAACTATTTTTTTTCAAGATTTTTTTATTTATTTCTCTTAAACCTCATTTATTTGTTCGTGTTATGGCTGGCTCAGCCCGCCCTGGGGTGGGGGTGTGCAGCATGTGGTGCCAGTGATTGAGGAGCAGTCACAGCACTGATCTTAAGTTTCCTCTGCAGGTGCTTTAGACCACTGAGCCATCTCACTGGCCTGTAAAATACAACTGTTGAGTGAAATACTTGTAAGTTTGGATTACACCTGACAGAAAGGAACACTCTTATCTTTGTAACTGCATGTGAATTGACAATTATATCAAAATATTTTTTTCTAAATAGTATAAGTTGTGTCCGGGCATGGTGGCACATGCCTGTAATCCCAGCACTTTGGAGGCTGAGGCAGGAGGATCGATGTGAGTTCGAGACCAGCCTGGGCTACCAAAGTGAGCTCAAGGCCAGCCTGAACTGCATAGCGAGACCCTGTCTCAAAAAGACAAAAAAAAAAAGGGTTTTTTTGTTATTATTGTGTTTTTTGTTTTTTTGTTTTTTGAGACAGGATTTTGCTATACATTTCAAACTGGCCTTGAACTCACCTTGTATCCCAGGTTGGCTTGGAACTTATAGCACTCCTCCTATCTCAGGTTCCAAGTGCTAGGATTATAGGCTGGTGTCACTATGATTGGCTAAATAGTATAAATTGCTAATAAACATAACTTCACATGTATTTTGCTGAGTGAAAGGATTCACATTCAAAAGGCTACATACTTACTACTGTAAGGATCCATTTGTAGGGGCCTGGCAGGATGGCTCCATAAAAATAAATAAATAAACAAACATAAGTTCTGAAACAAGAAAAAAAAAATCCATTTGTCGGACTTGCAGGAAAAGGAAAAACTATACAACAGAAGAGCATTATCATTGGTTCATGGGTTTTTCCCACTGTGTCTTGATTTTATTGATTATACAGGTCTACATTTATCAAAGTTAAAAACTATAGAAGGGTAAATTTTACTTTATGTGAATTTAAAGAACATTTAAAAATGAAAGCTATGGTGCTGGGGAGATAGCTCAGGGGTCTAAGCACCTGCCTGGCAAGCAAAAAGTTCCCATTTCAATACCCACTATTGGATGCTATGCTGTCCTGGAACCTCCCTCAGGCACACTGTGCCGGCCCAAAACTGGGCATGGTGGTGCACGACTATAATCCCAGTACTGGGGAGGCTGAGACAGGAGTATCATTACGAGTCTGAACTGGGTAGCGAGATCCTGTGTCAACAAATAAATTTATTTTTAAAAAATGAAAGCTAGTGTGTATTTCCTGTGTGTTTACCTTTTGATGGTGGAGAGTTTTCCAGAAATTTCTAAGAGATATGTATGTTTTTCCTAACAGGTGATTCTATGAGTGAAGAAGATATGCTTCAGGCAGCTGTGACTATGTCTTTAGAAACTGTTACAAATGATTTGAAAAAAGAAGCAAAAAAATAATATCTTTTAAAATCATTTACATGTTCATACTTTCCAGCATTGTCCTCTGTGATTACAGCATAGGGTCCATTTTGGTAATGTGTCAGAGAGAACATTGTTCACCAGAGGAGGTGTTCAGGTGGCTTAAAAACAACATGAGAAAGTAGACATGTGTCAGTTATAGGAGTAAATAATGATCCTCTGAAACTAGCCAAAGAGGCATTTAGCAATTAAAGAGATTTAAATAGTCTTCTAAATGTTGCTTTTTCTTTTTTTGAGTGTGCAATATCTAATATGTTTTAAAACTGGGGCATTTTTCTTGGCTTATTTTGAAGACCACCTAATTAGCTCTTGTCATAGAACTTGTTCCATGTGCTTTTATTTTTTTCTTCTGTTATAGGTAATTTGGGTCACTTTCAATTATCTAATAATTGCTTTTATTTCTCACTAACCAAATTAGCCTTGGAAGAAACTAGCTCTTGTTTATGTTGATAATAATAATGGCTCTGGAAGGATGAGCCTTTCTCACCCTCCAACTGTGTGTGCCATCTGCAATGATGTTTTCTGAGGCCACAATTTCTCTATTACCCAGTTTTTATTATTTTTCTGCAATTCTTTTGAAAGATGATAAGATTTTATGAAGTTTTGCTTTTTTAAAGCCCTGTACAACGGGATCATTATTTCATAACTTTAGTCCATTTCTAAACTATGAAATCAGCTCTGCACAAATACTTGAGAATAAATGAGAATTTTAAAAAAGTATATAAGCATTTGTTTTCCAAAATGCTTCATGAATGTCTTTTCAATTATCTCACAGCTTTACAGCTTTGTTGTAGCCCTGTTTTTCTTACACCTTATTATTTCCTCCTGAGCTGAGAAAAGTAGGGGAAGTATAGTATGCAAGCAGATTTCTTGCTGCTAGAAGATTTAACATATATACCCACCATGAATGTATGATAAATGCATTTTGGTCTTCCATTTTAGTAGTAGTTTCATTTTATTATTTTCTTTTGTGACTGGAGTTTTGTGTTCTAATTACAATGGAGTCATGGATTGTAGACTTAACATTTTCTGGTAGGTATAGTTTGTCAGGTATGGAGATTTGGAACATGGCAATAATGTACTAATAAAAATATGTTTAAGTGTATACTATTATTTGATGGTTGCATCATGTTTAAGTAGCTTAAGATTTATGGAAGTCACAGTAGTTACTGGGTCTATAAACAAGAACATCCTAGTCAGGTGTGGTGGTGCACATCTGAAATCCCAGCACTGGAGAGGCTGAGGGGGAAGGATTGTTAAGAGTTCCAGGCCAGCGTGGGCCACATAATGAGGCCCTGTCTCAAAAAAAAAGAGGGAAAAAAATCTTTAGTTTTGATAAACATTCCTTAACTGAAATGTAGTTTCTTGCTTAGTCAATATACCAGTAGTATGATTTTGGTGAAAATTAACCATCTAACTCTGAAATGGGCAGCTTCGATTCTGTTACTTGCTCCTTCTCCCGTTTTAAAGCCCTTTGAATGTTGACTTGTTCATGAACTAAACTTCAAGAAGAAATTTTGGGCAGCAATTTAAGAAAAGTAAAGTATGGTATATTACCCTGCTGCTTTGTAGCTACACACATTTTACCAGGGAAAGTTTTGATCTAGGATTTAATGTTAACTGAAAAAAGATTAAAGTATTTTTTATTATTATGAAATACCTTTTTCTTAGATAGAACTTATATATGTATATATAAGGTCTTGCTATGAGTTCAGGCTGGCTTTGAACTCACTGTGTACCCCAGGTTAGCCTTGAACTCACAGTGATCCTCCTACCTTAGCCTCAGTGCTGGGATTATGGGCATGGCTACCACACCTGACAGAGTTTTAAAGTCATTATATTTTGTGCCAATTAGTTTTCTAAAATGTCTCTTATACAAATTAACTTTATTTTAAAGTTTGAAGTTTTCTTCTAAGAATTCAAAATGTTGCAGAAGAATTATAAAATTTTAGAACTGCAAGATTAATCTATTGAAAGTTTAAGAATACTTCAAGATTTACAAAGCTAACTATTTTAAGACTGAATATTTGTGCAGTTATCTCTGGTGTGCTAATCATATTTTTCCAGGAATATTTGGTCTTTACCTTTCCCATTGACTACATTAAACTTTTCATACACTTGCACTGATTAACTGCCTAATAAAAATAAGAAAACCAGTATGTGCTTAAAGTTTTAAATTTAGTGTTTATAAAGTTCATATACTATGCACTGTGGCTAAAGCACTTAAGAAAATATGATGTGTTGACAGCCATGTTAGGGACTTTCTAAAGAACTACGCACACACTGGACATGTTTGATGGTGTTTAGTTTGCTATGAAATTGTTATATTTAGCCTACAGATCCAGGATATCATTCCCCTGCCATCCTGTTTGGATTGGCCTAAATTTATCTGAACAGTTTAGATTTCATTTCTTATTCTACTTTTTTTTTTTTTTTTTTTTTAGCTCGGTCTTGAACTCACTGTGTCGCTCAGGCTGGCCTCGAGTTAGCAGTGATTCTCCTTCCTCAGCCTTTCCAGTGTGGGGATTACTCCTATTCTTTCTTGTTAGCCAGTATGAAAAGATGCCAGTGCTTATAACCATACTATAAGGAACTTTAGTTTTACAACCCTATAATTCATAGATCAGAAACTATTTACTGTACATCAATCACCTGCAAGAAAGTCAGGAAGAAGTAAATTCATAGTAACTGTCCTGCTAAAAACTTTATAAAGATTTCCATTTTGTTTTACCAATTGGGAACACTTTAATGTTTAATATTTAAACTAACAGTATCATTTTTCTAATGTATAATTTGTATTACCAGGATAAAACATGTACAGTGGTGATAAATAGTGTTACAAGTAAAGTTTAAGCAAACTTTGGAAATACCATTTCCATATTTTCAGGTGTCATGAATTTAGTAAGTAGTTATTTATGTTTTTAAAATTCAGAGTTAACTTCTGATCTGAAACAATGTACTTTTTTTATAGTAATTAACATACAAATATTTCAGTAACATAAATTGTTTGAAGTGGTTGCTGCAGGTAAACTATATTAAATTCTAAGATCTTGGCCAAATAATTTACAGTTCACAGAATATTTTTGTTTAAGAAGGTGCTTTTGTTTTAAAACTTGATTTTCTTAATTAAGGCTTTATTCATAATGCCAAAGTCAATGAAGAAGTGGCTCAAAGCTAGTTGAGTGTTAGAGGCAAAAGCCACTAGTAGTCTGTATTGTTTCATTTAGTATCAAGTTGAACAAAATGAATTCTTATCAGAGCTGAGGTCACATTTTGAGTATTTCTGTGTTGGATACTGTTTTTAAGCTCATGCTAGTGCTATGAGTTACAACATTCTTAAGATTGGTTCACTAGACTGCAAATCCAAAGATTTATTTCATTGCATAATCAAAATACAGTAATTTAAAAATCATACATTGCAAAATCTTGATGTTTTAAATTATTCAGTAATGTGGGGACCTCCAAGTGAGGGGTATAGCTTAGTGGTGGTGTTCCTGCTTAACACCACTCTAACAACACAAAAATAACAGCTTTATCTGCAGTTGGAGAGGCCTTAGGTGAATATTTGCAAAATGAATTATATAGTAAACTTAATTAAGAAAAGCCAAAGTGGATCAACTAATTGTTTCAACAATGTAAATATTTTTTTCAAAATAAAAGCCCTCATTCCTAGATCCTTTATAAGCAGCATCTTTTGCTAAAGATGTGAAGTGGCTTTGTATTTTTTAAGGTCTTGTATGTGTTCTGTTTCACGAATGGAAATACAATGAGTGACACGGTTCTTGAATTTTGATTAATTTGAAGACTTCTTTTACTATTTTTATTTCTAAATAGTCTGGCATTTTAAGAATTAATACTAATATAATTTCTAAATGTATGTCAATTAGTGTGTTTAATAATAGTTTCTCAGTATTCTTTTTAGACTTGACGCATACACAGAGCAGTGGGAAGCACTAGCACAATGTTTGTGAAGAATCCTGATTTGTTAAGGAAGCATTCTGCTGTCTCTTACATAGTTCAAAGGTCAATGTTTCCTGGAATTTTTAATGCTTTTTTTTTCTTTTTCAAGACAAAAACATAAATTTAGACTGTAATTACCTAATTTCTGCATCACTAGACTACTAAGAGTAACTTTTTAAAAATTACTGTTCTGTATAAAACTTTCTGAAATTCATGTACAAAAACATGGGAAAGGGCCTTGTTTTTTGGCCATGACCCAAGTGCACTGTGGCAGTGCTGTTTGCTCAGGAGCCAAGCCTGCAGCCCTTGGTGTGTGCCCTCTCCTGTTAAGTCCTTTGCCATTGCCACACACAGGCCTTTCTGTCTCATTTTCCGAAAACCAGGCTTCCAAAGCACTGGTGAAAGCTGAGGATTCTGTCGTTGATGTGGATATTCGATGAGTTGTATTTTAAATATCAAAGACTTATTAAATAAAGAATGTTTGCTTTTTTATTTCTTTTTTTGTTGGTGTGTTAATTCGTAGCCAGGCTGTTACAAGGATGGGAGGACAGCCACATGTATAGGATCAAAGAGCTTCTAAAAGAGTTAGGTCACAGCCCTACTTAACCAGACCCCCAGTGGCAGGTTGGAGCAGCCCTGTCTTGGCGAGCTTGCAGCCAGCTCAGTGAGGCAGAACAGAGGCTGGTACCCTGCCAAAGGCTCTGTGCTGAACAGAAGCCACATATTTCACATTCCTTTTGCAATTTTATTTATTTGTATTTTTTTAGGGAAGGGTCTATAGGGTGTTCAGGGTCTCACTGAGAATAGATTTGTAGTGATCCACCTGGCCTCCCAAGAGCTGGGATTACAGGCATGCACTACCACATCTAGTCTCAATTGCCATCTCAGTGTGCCTCAGGAATAGGGCTGGCACAGCAGGCCCCGGGGATCAAACCCCTGACCCCTGGTACTGCTTGCAGGTGTTTTAATCCACTGAGCTACTTGGCTGGCTCTCCTTTTGAGATTTTGATTTATACATGTTTGCTCAATTACTGTTTTAATTTTGAAAGCCAAAAGCACGTGGGTAACTTCTCTTGAATAGTCTCACTAGGTAACCCAGGTTAGCCTCATGCAGGCATCTAAGACAACATTTTGTGTTTTGTTTTTAAGTACTGAGGATTAAACCAAGAACTCTCACTGAGCTACACTCTCAACCCTTTAAAAAAAATGTTTTTAAAGTTTTCAGATGGGGTCTTACAAAGTTGCTATGTTTGCTCAAGCAGGGCAAGAAACCTGAATTTGTGTTTCTTAGCGCCCCAACCTCCAAGAGTGCTGGGCTTACAGTGTCCACAATGCCCAGCATTATTTTAAGAACATTTAAAGAACATTTTCTCTATTTTATCCAATTATGAACATCAGAGTTCAAATAATAGTAGTTAGGGGCAGAGGAGATAGCTCAATGGATAAGTGCTTGCCTGGCAAGCACAAGGTCCTAAGTTCGATCCCTGGTATCACCAAAAAATTAGTTACAAGTTATATAATGTTAGTGGACATGTATACCATTGGTGGTAAACCTTTCTAAGCTTTCAAAGATCCAAACAGCTCATTGTACCACACATACATAAGGTTCACCACCACAGACAAAGTGGTCTCAGGATCAACATGACTCAAGTTTGCCACAAATCATACCTTCAGGATCTGTAAATACTTGTAGGCTTTGCACTTCCAGGCAGTTTGTAACATTCCTTGCCCCCTTTCCTTTGTTCTTTTCCTGTCCCTTCCCCTAGACTTTAGTCATTCTGTCCTGTGAGGACTCTTGCACACTGAGCTACTGCCATTAGTTTGCACAGTTCTTCCAAGGTGGTTCTCCCATTGTTGAGTTCTCCCTGTACTAGGGACCGCAGCTCTTCTGTCTCACAGGCAACTTATGTCATTCATTCATTCAACAGTTGGTGCACTTGCCATGTGCCATGCATGGTCCTAGTTCCTTAGAAACTGCCATGAGTAAAACTATTCAGAATGAAGCTGTGTTATCAAGGCTTTGTATGCTGGCTGGCCACAAAACACATGAAACATTCACATTAGTGAACTGGATTTCATAAGATGTTGATGCTGCGCTTGTGTGAGCTAGAGTGCCTGGAAAAGAGGGCTATGGGACAGCCATACAAAGGCATATCAGATGAAGCAGCCAGCAGAGTGCTTCAATTAGCTCATTACCTTGAGGAACAGAAAGCCAATGAGGTTTAGCAAGTAGTAAACAAAAATGAAGTTGAGACATAAGCACAGTCTTGGACAGTCTTTGTTTTGGCACTCTAAAGCAATCTAGTTCTCTCAGTAGTCAACACTGACTCTAAGGTCTTGCCCCTGCTGAGCTTGCATTCTACCACTGAGCCATGTCCCAGGCTGCATTGAAAAAGCTTTTTCAGTACTGTGTATGAAACTTGGGGGCCCTGTACCACTGGGATATATTCCCAGACCTCTTATTTTTCATTTTGAGACAAAGTCTTGCTAAGTTGTCTAGACTAGGCCACAAAACTTGCCATCCTATCTCAGTCTCCTGAGTAGCTGAGATCATAGATGTGTCATCACACCCTAAAATACACACACACACACACACACACGCATACATTTTAAATGTCCATTATCTACATTTCTACAAGTTCATGACAGTGTTCACCTCATGCAGCCCAAAGGACTTGGGATTCTTTTTTCACATCTTTTAGTGTATATTTATGAAGATTAATGGGCTTTACTCTGGCAGATTCATACACATAGCATACTTTGATCATTTTTTATCACTTTCTGCTTACTGCCCCTAGTCTCACATTTTGGTGGCAGAAGAGTTCAGGATGTATCATGTATGTTGATCATAACCACCTCCCCATTACCTGACTGATACCCTCTTTCTCCTTATTTATTTCCTCTTTTCTAATAATAGTGTCCTTCTTCCTTTTTGTCATTTTTCTTAAGATTTCACATATTAGGGTGAATATACAATCCATGTCTGATTCTAGCATACTTCATTCCACAGGATTTCTAGATCCATCTATTTTCCTGATAATGATGGCTGAATGCTACTACAATATGTTTATAGAACAATTTTCTTTATCATTCATTTTTTGAGTGGCACCTAGGTTGGTTTTGTACCTTGCTATTGTGAATTGTGCCACAGTAAACACAGATATACAAGGTATCTCTATAGTATACTGACCTTAACTCATTTGGGTATATACCAAATATGGCATAGCTGGGTCAAATGGTAACTCTATTTTTAGATTTTTTAAGAATTATTTTATTTTATTCTTGTTTCAGAACTTTTTGTTTATTTGTTTTTATGGCCGGCTCAGCCTGCCCTGAGGGCAGGGCTGACACAGCATGTGGTGCCGGGGATCAAACCGCGGTCCCTGCAGCCGCCTGCAGGTGCTTTAGACCACTGAGCCATCCTGCCGGGCCCCTTTAGATGTTTTTAATTTTCATTTTTGTTAATATCTGTTTGCAATGATAATATTTATTGTGAGGAGCTGGTACATGTCCATCAAGAACCATCCATATTCCTTTCCATAGTGGCTAATCCTTTACATTCCCACCAACAGTATAGAAGGAGAATTGGCTGGGTTTTAATGCTGAAGATTTTGTGAAACATGTTTCAGATCAGAATTTTGGGCAAGAGCCAGGTGTGGTGGCACATGCCTGTAATCCCAGCACTTGGGAGGCTGAGGCAGGAAGATTGCTGAGGCCAGCCTAGGCCACAAAAGGAGCTTAAGGTCAACCTGAACTGCATAGCAAGACCCTGTTTTAAAAAATTAGAATTTTAGGCAAGAATCCTACTCATTATTTGTACATTTTAATTTTCTTCTTGCTAATTCATGCATTTTTCATCATTATCAGATGACTATACTTCAGCTTTGTGACTTAAGTGTAAAAGCAAAGTATGTCCCACACACCCAGGTAATGAAAGCAGTAAGTATCCTGAAGGTGGGGATGCATTATGGATTTTGATTGAAAGCTCCTGAGAGAACAGCCTTCTTACAGAAAGGGCATGCATCAATAAAAATATTTTAAATATTTTTAAAATAAGTAATAGAACTGAAAGACAATTTTTGAAAAGGCTAAACTAAACATCTTGTACAATGAAACAAAAATGAACCTGTATTAAAAGCACATCATTATTAATTTCAGAGCATCGGCAATACACAGATGATCTGACAAGCTTTCCAGAAGAAAAGCAAAAAATGAAAATGACCAGTGATTAGAGCAGGAAAACATAGCTCTGGGTAAAACAGACCAACTCTAAACACTTGACAGCTTTTTTTTTTTTTTTTTTTTTTTTCAGTATGAGAGATTGAACTCAGGATCCTGCACTTGCCAAGCAAGTCCTTATTCTACTGAGCTATCTCCCTGGCCTTAGAATTCTTGATGTGTTCTTGAAAATAGAAGCAGGAGTATGTTTCCCAATTCTGCTACTGGGTTTCACCACAGTGCTTTTTAGTGGTTCTGCAGTAACAGAAAATTACGCAAATTGTAAAAGTGGAATCTTAACTTCAGGAAGAACAAAAGATGAAGGAGCAATGAAGTAGACTTAGGTAAGCACATAAGATAGACACTAATTACTGAGCTTAGTAGTATTTATGATATTGCTGTATTGAGAGTACAGAAGGAGGGAAGTGGAGGCATGGAGAAATAGAGGGATATGAAATTTTTTCACCATGGAGACTCAATAATACCCAAACTTAATGATAAAATGACTATTATAAGTGTACTACTTCAAAACTTAAAGAAAAATAGTGAACCCATATTTTAAAGTTCATTCTGAAGATGAATATTTACATTTGCACAATAAAAACTGTCATTTGAGTAGTTTTCTCAGAACTATTTTCCATAAGGGAGTACTGATACCATGGCTTGAAATACAGAAACCCACTTGCAGGTGATAGTATTCTTGACTTTGTTTTGTTTCTATCCATTGACCTTTCCTAGGTTTTGTACCTTGTGGTGCCAGTGTGGCCCGGGGGCTTTACCCAATATAATGAATTAGATCGTGTTGGGTCGGTCTTGCTGCTCATTGGTGACGAACATCCATGTTAGCTGTAGGATTATTTGGCAGGAAAAGGAAAATGTGTCTTTGAGTGGAACATTATCATATTTTTTACTACATAAATTTCTAAAAATATAAAAGTAAAAGACTAGTTCAATGAACCTCTATGTACTCATCATCCAACTTTAATAATGATCATTTCCTGACAATTCCTACTTTGCATACCCTATTCCCTATTCCCCCCTTATTTTGAAGTACATCACACATCTGTCATGTTTTTAATAGGATACTTTAAGTTTCTTGAGGCATAGTCCATCTTATAGGAGAAAAAAAATAAACTCCTTTAAGGAACTATTAAGATATGCGGGCTGGGGAAGTAGCTCAATAGAATATGCACTTGCCTGGCAAGTGCAAGGGACTGAGTTCAATACCCAATCCCGGGAGGAAAAAAAAAAGGGAAAAATATGACTTTTGTGCTAATTACTTAATAAATGATTATAAATGTTTGTGTTTTTCTCATTAGTCAGTTATTTTTATGATATAACATGAATGCATGGAAATGAAACAAGAACTAATACCCATAGGAAATCTGAGCCCAAGTACATTTATAGCTAAATTTCCAGTCATCTAATTAGGAGCCCCACGAGGCCCTAAATGCTTGTCATTCGCCATCTCACTGCAAGCAAAAGGAGACCTAGGAGGCTCATTGGGATCTGCTCCCTCCACCTTCTAGGTCCACCCTGCTTACAACCTCGCCGCAGTACATTCTCTTCCAGCCATCCTTGGTTTCCTGCAAATCTTCCAACCTGACAAGAGTTCTCCTGTCCCTGTTCTAGGGGCTTTGTATCAGCTGTTTCTTTCCACTTAAACTGCTCTTTCTCACATCTCTTTATCTCACTCTTACTTCTTTCAAATCTCTGGTAAGACTGCCTTATCAATGAGTTCTTTGTTGAGTACTCTGAGTGTACAACATTACCCATAGCTCTTCTTCCCACATCCTTCCCATATTATCCCTACCTTGTTTTATTCCCCATTCCACATGCCATAATCATCACTGCCTAACATTTATCACATCTTATTTGTGGGACTCAAGCTTCTTGAAGCCAAAGACTTTAGTGTTTGTTTTTCTTTTCTCCTGCTGTATTCCCACTTCCCAGAATAATAGCAGACACATTAATAATTGACTGATTATTTGATGGCACATTTAAAAAAAAGTTCAGAAACACTTAAACATAAATCATCGTATTCTGGGCAATGACCCAAGGTCTTAGAAATATTGCCGGGCAGGGGAGATAGTGCAGTGTCATAAGTCTGTCTGATAAGGGCAATATCCTGAGTTTGATGCTTGGCACCAAAGAAAAAAAAAAAAAGAGAAATACTGCTAATAGAGCTCAGCAGCCAGGTTGGATCCCTGGTGTGCCATGACAGCCCCGCCCATGGAGTATGCTGAGATGGTGCTTGAGACTGGGCCTGGTGGTGTATGCCACTTGTAATCCCAGTACTTGGGAGGCTGAAAACAGAATCACCTCGAATCCAATCTATGTAGTAAAAATACCTCTTCAAGGTCATACAGCTAACAAATGATAGAGCCAGGCAGCCTCCAAAGATGTACAAATAGGTGTTGGGCTATAATGTCTTTTGCATAAATTCACAGAAAGCATTTAATAAGCACTTCCAGAATGAGATGTAATTTGAGACAGGGTCTTGCCATTTCAGGGTGTCCTTGAACTCACTAGGCAACCCACCTGCCCCAGTTTCCCAAGTGCTGGTATTATACCACCACACTCAGCTTGCAGATTTTGTTTTGAAACCACTCATATTTCACGGAGAACTACTGCTGCCTGATGGCATGAGATTCTAAATACTTAAAGGCATTCCTAATGTTGGGTTTACTAAAAGGGCCCATCCTGTTGATAAAATCCAGAGAAAGATTAGTGCTGTGTTGGACAAACTGCAGACCTATGTGATCTTTTTCAAAGTAAAAGCGTGGCAGTTTCCTTGGGGTGGTGCTAGGTGCGCAAGGACATTTGCTTGAAACTCACATGACCTGTGAGAGCCTTTCTTCCTTTAACATAGATCGCAAACAAGTAGGACAATCTGGTATGTTAAAAGCCCATAGGTGAGATGAGGGAGGTGGAGACACTGGCACAGCTACTGCGACTGATAGATATGACAGGAGTAGATTTTGTTGTTGTTTTAAAGGTTTCAACTTTTATGGATTTACTCCATAAACTGCCCAGACTTCCTGCCTGGGCCTACAGAAGTGCCAGCAGGTGTGCGCCACCACGCCTAGCTAACTGGAATGTTTGCTTTAGAACTTCTCTATTAAACCGACATACTGCCCTTTAATAAGTCATTTTGTCTTCATCACTTCACGTGCACGTCTGCTTCAGGAATAAAGCTCACCTTCTGTGAGTTAAAGTAGGCGAAGTTTCCATTCAGAGTTGAAAAACCGCCGAAAGGTAACCAGGAACACTGTTTCCTGTCCAGATGCTTCAACTTGCAACTTTGTCGCTTTGTAGCTTAGCTCCTGCTGCTGTCATAGCGCCTGGCGCGCGCAGCTCCGCTGAAGAATGAATACAGCAACGCTGGTCCTCTGAGGTCCCTTCCTGCCCAAGAACGAACCACACTGCCGTTTTGCACCCTATCCCTTGCTAGAGCAGGGTGGATTTAAATACGCAATTTCAACAACGCAGGGGCACCCTGGCTTCAGGCAGCTGTCACACAGGTTCGCGGCCGGGCTAGGGGCTCTTCCGGGGACAAGTTCTGCGGCGCAGCCAAGTCCAGCTGGTTACGTGGAGGATGCCGGCCCGCCGCGGCCCCTCGGTCCTCCGCGATCCCGACCTCCTTTGCGCCACCGACAGGTCCGCCCGCTCCGCAGGGCGCTCCTAGCCAACCGCGGCGCCTCTCTATGATCTGCGGCCGCTTTTCACGCAGATGTCATGGCGGCGAGCGTCGAGTTGGCAGGGACGCCTCCGGGAGCTGCGGAACTGCGGAAAGTTACTAAAGGCTAGGAGAAGTGGCTAGCCCCGGAGACGGGAGGTCGTGAGGATGAGCAGAGGCCTCGCGCCTGTGACTGTGTCACTGGAGCCGATACCCTGGTAGAGCGCCGGGTTGGGCCTCAGCGGTACGCGGTGCGAGGGACTCGTTCCGCAGCGGCCCAGAGCAGTGGGCAGCTGGCCAGGCCGCGCTGAGCGCTTTTCTGTGAGCTGACCGACTCTGTGGTTCTGGAAACCCGCAGCGATGTCGTCATGGCTCGGGGGCTTCGGCTCCGGCTTGGGGCAGTCGCTGGGTCAAGTGGGGGGCAGCCTGGCTTCCATCACGGGCCAGATCTCAAACTTCACCAAGGATATGCTGATGGAGGGCACGGAGGAAGCGGAAGGTAACAGCTGGCGGTGCGTGCGTGTGCGTGTGCGTGGTGTGTGTGTGTGTGTGTGTGTGTGTGTGTGTCTGTCTGTCTTTCTGTGTTTCTGCTTGTTTGTCCCGGGACCCTAGGGGCGCCCGTTTAGTTCCCATTACTTGCCTCCAGGAGATACCAAATGACCCAGGATTCACTTTGCTCTTCTTTGTACTCCTCTTTTTACCCCTTTCATCAGTTTTCTGTGATGAAAGGCACAGATCTGACCTTGGATCATTTTCTTCTACTTTGACAGAGTAAAACAGTCCAGACAAATGGTTACTGTTTGGCTTCCTTCTGTTTTTTGTAAGGCTTGTAATAGTTTATAAGTAAAAGATTTGATAACTCTTGCCCCTAATAACTTATTATTGAAACATAGCTATGTTTTTCTATTCAGCTCTTTTATAGTTTTCTCCCTTGTGATGACACATTGTAACTTTCCAGCTGAAAGTATGTTTTTATGTATAACTGAGCTTTTCTCTTATATTTTGACAATAGAATAGGGAAGATACAGTATTCAGGTTGTACTTAGCAACCTTTCACTTTCTGTTGTTGTTTTTCTGGTGGTGCTGGTGATTGAACTTAAGACCTTGACACTGAGCTGTGTCCCTTGTCCTCTACTTTTTCTATTTTTTAACTTTCAGACAGGACTTGAATAGTTGCCCAGGTTAGGGTCACATGCATCGTCCTGCCTCTTCCTCTCAAGCTTCAAGGACTACAGGTGTGGGTCACCACATGTGGCATTGTCACTCATGTTTGAAGTCACTTTGTTTTACTGTTGAATTCTGACCTAGAGTTACATGATAATCAGCATCATGGGATGGGATGTTGGAATGGAACCAGGGTTCAATGCCCATCATTCTTTCTACCACTAAGCTACAGCCCTAGGATCCCCTTTCCCCTTTTTATCATGATTTTTTTGTCTTTTTTTTTTTTTTTTTTCCTAATCTTTGTAGTCCAGACTGGCTTGGGCTTTGCTGTGTAGGCCAGGCTGGTCCCAAACATACAGTCCGCCTGTATCAGCTTCCTGAGTGATATAGCTTGAGGCACCATGAGAACTTCATGTTCATTTGTTGGAATCAGAGAAAAAGGGTTTGCCTGAAAGTGCTTGCCCTTAAAGTTTTAGTGTATATCTCTTTGGAAGGAGGAAGACTGGAGAGCTGCCAGAACTTGAGTGCGCTGGGAGTTGGGGAAGTATGGAGTGGGGATTTGAGGAGAGGTGCATGGAGTGGGACAGGTGGGCTGGACAGGTGTGGAATGCGAAAGAGAAGATTTTGTTGTGTGTGCAGGTAAGGCTACAAGCAACTTGAGGGCGGGTCAGGCAGAGCAGGACGACCACTGTGGGGAATGAGGAGTTCGTCTTTGTGTTCTAGATCAGGGAAAGCAGCTGTGTGTTCTGCTCACCTGATGCCAGAAACTATGAGTCCCCACCTGTGTGTCCCCACCTGTGTGTCAACAACAGGTATAAAGCAGAATTCATTTGGTTATTCCTACAAACACTGCTCCCATCACTGTACCAGACAGCACAGTTCATAGGCTTATGACCCCACACCTGGCTCCATAGTCTCAATCTTAATGATTTTGTCAAGTACCCATCTTCCTCAGACATCTTTCCCATCTTTGTATTTTCTTTTCCTTTTTCATCTGATTCCAGTTGGTCACTAAATGTTCATCCTGTGTCGGAATTGTACTTTCTTTTATTACTATTTCTTCCTTTTTTTTTTGTGGGACCAGGGTTCGAACTCATGACCTTGCACTTGCCCAGCAGGCACTTGTGCCTCAGAGCTATCTCCCCAGCCCCTCTTCCTTTTTTAAAAAGTCTCTTTTTGTTGTTCATTGTTGAAACAGGGTCTCACTGTGCAGTCCGTGCTGATCTCAAGCCCTTGAGTTATTTCCCTGCCTCAACTTCCTGGGCAATGTCATAACAGGTGTGCTCCACTATGCCTGGTGGTCATTGCATCTTTGAAATCTCTTTGGGGGACAGTTTCTCTTTTGTCTCTGTTTTCTATTCTAGTCTATTTTCTTTTATGCCAGTACTTTTTCTAAAAACAATTTTTTTTTTTTTTTTTTTTTTTTGTCTTTTTGAGGCAGGGTCTCACTATGCAGTTGAGGCTGGTCCTGAGCTCACTTTCGTAGCCCAGGCTGGTCTTGAACTCGCATCAATCCTCCTGCCTCAGCCTCCCGAGTGCTGGGATTACAGGCGTGAGCCACCACGCCCGGCTACTAAAAACAAATATTCTTAAAAATATCTTGACCTTTTACTGAAGATAAAATCCAAATCTCTTAGTTTTGGAAGGCTAAGGCTCTACCCACCTGGCTTCACCCTGGCTTCTATAGTTGCTAACCAATTGCCATATCTGCATGCTTTTGTGTACACACCTGTTGAAGAGCTGCCACGTGGAACTTTGGACCCACACACCCCAAAACCTCTGCAGGGGAAGCCTTTCCTTCTTTCCTTTCTTACCTCTTTTTTCCCCAGAAACAATTGTCTTGTACAACCCTGATCACCCATGAGGGACGTGATACAACAGCCACTCTTAACAGCTGTGCAGCTGCATAGCTAGTCAGTGATCTGAATTCCCAACAGAAGTGTGTGGCTGTCTCCCTGATACCTCTTGATGATGGCTGTAATTCATCTTTGCTCAAACTCTTGGGAGGAGACCATATATTTTTTACTTCTTATTTTACCAACATGTGATGTCTTCATTGATACATAGTAGATGCTCAGTAAAATTTGTGTGCGTGGGTGATCAAATCACTGCTGAGCTGTTTAATATTTTTATTCTGTTCCCTTTGTATTACAATTGGACTTGTTTGGTATCTGTGTAATGAATTATTAAAAGGTAAGATAACATTCATTCATTTATTCAACAAGAATTTAGAGTGTCAACTTTGTCCCAGCAATGTAATATACAAGAAAGCAATTCCAAAATAGCATAGTTGGTACAATGTGGAAATCATCCGTACTTATTGTATAGAAGGTTGCTATTCCACCAAGCATTGCACTTACTGGTTTAGTCAAGGTTGAAAGCTTAGGCTTTTAAATTAGATAGACATGCATGGTGGTGTCATAGTTACTTTTTACTCGTTGTTGGGACGAATACCCAACACTCAAAATGAAGGAAGGAAAAGTTTATTTAGCTCACAGTTTGCAGAGGTTTCAGTCCATATTCGGCTGGCCCAAGGCTGAGTGGATTAGGGCAGAAAGCATCCAGTTCATGGCTGTAGAACAGCAACAAAATGGTGGCAGAGGTAGCCAACCAAACAGGGCAGCAGAGAGCAACAGCAACAGCTCTAGTCTGTCTCTCTGTCTCTCTTTATATTCCTATCAGGCTCTCTGCCTTCAGATATCCGCCCTAGACCACACCCATAGTCCCAGCCCTACTCAGACTGATAATCCCATCAGTACTAAAACACAATCCCAGAGATCATGAATCAAGTCTCAGTCTATAGAAGCCACGCCCCATGATTTCATGAGGCTTTGGGGAGACAGCTAGACATAAACCATAACAGATTGAAATCCCATTTCCATGCATTAGATGATATGAGATCTTTAGCAAATTATTCAACATTAGCCTCCAAAGAGCACAGTTTCCTTTTCTGTTAGAAAGTGGGGGGTGGGGTGGAGTAGTGGTGGTGGTGGTGGTGTAATTGTGCCAATCATGAGTTTGAGAGCATTAAGTGAAATGATGAGTGTAAAATGTCTAGATCTGTGCCTACTGGATATTGAACATTAAAAAATGGTAGATATTTTTTCTCTTATTGAGATAGTCAGAATACTTTGGCTGCCATTAATATCCATAATATCTCCCCTTTGCTTAAAAAGTCCAGGCCATATAACTATATACAGATACATGTCTATATCTATCTATCTATCTATCTCTCTCTGTATATATATATATATATATATATATATATATATATATGTATAATAAAAATTGGGTGAGAGAAGACGGGAGTGGTTTTGCATGTGTTTTAAATTTCTCCTTGGAACAACTGCAGCTTTCCTAAACAGATTAGATTATACTTAGTTCTCTTCAGAGTAGCAATCAGAGTTCTTTCAGAGTTTCTTTTTTTTTGGTCTTTTTGAGATAGGGTCTCACTATGCTGTTCAGGCTGGACTTGAGCTCACTTTTTTAGCCCAAGCTGGTCTTGAATTCACACTGATCCTCCTGCCTCAGCCTCCCTCCCAAGTACTGGGATTACAGGTGTGTGTCACCACACCTGGTTTCTTTCAGAGTTTCATGTAGGTTGTACAAACTGTAGCAGAAGCCTTACTATCTGATTATTTTCAAAACAAGAAGAGTGTTTGCCACTGCAATTTACAACAGTGCTGCTTCTGTGTTTTTTGTATTTATTTATTTATTTTTGCAGGTTCAGGGTTCAAACTCTGTTTTCTAAATTAAATGTTAGTTAAGAGAAGTATTTTTCATATGTGAAACTGCTTTGAGTAATCAAAAATTAAAATTAAAATAGCAGCCCCCCTCCCCCACACATAGGAGTTGATGATTTCTTGATAGGATCAGTGGTGCTATTTTGGCCCTCCTGAATTCTCATTACTTTTAAGTGAAAATGTATAAAACGAGATCAAGCTTATCCCCATGTTTAATGAATTCTGTTTGTGTTGAATTAAGTGTTCTCTTTGCTTTAAGTGTTTTGTTTTTCTTCTTTGTGTATAGGTCCTTCATTATTGGAAAGTGTTGAATAAGTTAGAAGTAAAGTCCTAAGCCCAGTTGAACAAATTTCATCCACAGTTACAGTAAAAGTGCAAACTGAAATTTATAAAAATCTCCAATTTCCTACAAGAAAAACATAAATGCTTATAAATGGTAAAGATAGAGGCCCTAAATTTTCTGTCAGCTAGCATGCTATCTAAATTCAGTGGAATGTATTCATCCTAAAATGCCTGCCGAGGTCTGGAAGTACAATGCAGTGGCAAAGCAATTTGCCTTGCACTCAGGAGCCTAGGTTTAAGTCCAAAGTGCTGACCCCCTGCCCCCCCCCCAAAAAAAACCTTACCTGCCTCGTTATTCATACAGTGTTGATCAAATAGTCAATCTATGCTGTTTCTTTTGTAACAGATTTGTCTAATTCTGGAAGAAAGGAAATTGAAGCCATCCATGCAGTCTTAAAATCAGAGGTAAGGAAAATTAAAGACAACTACCAAAGTTAGATATTTTCTTGTGAAAGTTATTTACTTTCAGTTTTTTCTTTAAAAAGATCTTTTTGGGGAAATAAAGATTGAGCATAAAACCTTTACACTGAACGGCATCCTATTTTCTGTATTTTTCAGTATGAGACAAAGCTTACTAAGTTGTATAGGCAAGCTTTGCACTTCCTGTTTTTTTTTTCCATTTTAAAAAATTATTTATATAGGGGCTGGGGAGATAGCTCCATCACACAAGTGCCTGCCTGGCAAGTACAAGGTTGTGAATTTGAACCCCAGTCCTGAAAGAAAAAAAAAAATTAATAATATATATATATATATATATATATATAATTTGGTACAGGGTCTCTCTATATAGCTTAGACTTGTAGTAATCCTCCTGTCTCAGCCTCCCCAGTGTTGGGATTACCAGTGTGTGCCACCATGCTTGGTTTTGGTGGCTGGCACGGCATGTCAAGGCTTGTGGGGCCTCTATGATATGTGGTAACCAGGGATCAAACCCAGGTCCTTGTGCTTGCCAGGCAGCCACTTAGACCACTGAGCTATCTCCCGGCCCCTGCATTTTTTCTAATTAATTTTTTGGTACCTTTTAGATACATTCACATTCATCAGAGGAAATTTACTTGTATATTAAATATCTCATTTCTTCTCTTTTCCCCTTTTATCCTCTTCATTTACAAAAGTTTTGTTTCCATTTTTCCATTTTGTTGTCTTATTCCCCTCCCGTTACCCTCCGTTTCTTTCTGTGTGTGTGTGTGTGTGTGTGTGTGTGTGTGTGTAGTACCAGGGACTGAACTCAGGACCTTGTGCTTGCCAGGTAGGTGCTTATGCTGCTGAGCTATATCCCCAGCCCGTTACCCTCCGTATGTGAACATTTTCGTCCTATTTACCAATATCTGTTATTCGAACATACACCCATTGACCATGGTCTCCAGGTGTATCCATTAACCTAGAAATGTCTCAAATTTATCTTTTATGGCAGCGTAGTACTCCATAATATTTTAAAGGAAAAAACCCTCATTCTTCTTTATCCACTCAGTTGATGGACATTTGGCCTGTTTCTAAACTTTAGTATTACAGACTGTGGTGCTGTAAGCATGAGTGTGCATGCATCACTGTGGTGTGATGCTTTTAACTCTTTGGGAAAGAGACCAGAAGGGGAATAGCTGGATCAAATGGAACCTCTAGTTTAGGTTTTTGAGCACAGTTAGTAGTGATGGAACCAGTCCTCGCTTCCACAAACAGTGCAGAAAGGTTTTTTATTCTTCACAACCCTGACAGCATTGTTACTGGTTCATAAGTGGCTTAGAGCTTTGATCCTCCTGCCTCAACCTCCTGCACTGTGGGCCTGTAGGTATGTGCTGCCACACACTGTTTAGTTCTGGCTTGTTCCATGTACCACATAGCATTTTTATCCTTTCCTGGGCATCTTTTGTGGGGAGGGATTGGGGGAAGCTTTTAGAAGCCTACCTTAGATGAAAAATATATACACGTTATTACAATTTACTATTTTTTAAAATTCTTATCTCTATTTTTATATATTGGAACTAGCAAGACTATCAGACATAGGTGTAATACTGGCAAAAATTTGTTATGTAGGATTTATTAAGTTCTTACAGTGTGTTAAATTATATTACTATATGAAGAATATATGAAGAATATTATGTATATATGAAGAGTTGAATTATTTAATATACTTTAAAAATTTCCCAACACTAAAAAGTAACATTTGAATGCAAAGAAGTTAAAGGTGTAAGAATAGCAAATATTGTAGGAGTAACAAATTAATTCTACCAATTTATTTTAGTGTATGTCTAGTTTTAAGCATATTGACTAAAACATACTGCTTAAAAGAGCTGAAGAAAACTTAGAACGTATTGAAGGGAAGTGCTAAGAAGCTGTACATGTTTCAAGGTGGGAGGTGCTGTAAAGGGCCAGGGAAACTCGCCTGCCTGGCCTTGGGACAAGAGGAGCGAGAGCACTTGCTGGGAGTACTCCTCGAGGGCAGGAGCAAGCCTGTGTGCTGCTCTCTGGGGAAGAAAATATTTACGGGCAATACTGGGAGACTTTGGTCTAGAATATGAAGGGAGATCATGGAGTTTGACAGTGGCGGGACCTCTCAAGGGGAATATATTAGCATTGTCTATGAGAAGAAAGCTGTTTGGTGGCACTTGGAGACCTTGGCAGTAATTACCTAAGATGGGCTAGAGGGCCAGCCAAATAACTCAGTGGATTAAAGCACCTGCAAGTAGGCACAGGGCCTGCCATGCCTGCCCGTCCTGTCTCCCGGGGGCATGCTGAGGTGGCAGTTGAGACTGGGTGTGGTGATGCGCACCTGTAATCTCAGCTCTTGGGAGGCTGTAAACAGGTTGATTGCTACAAGTCTGATCTCATAGTAAGACCTTGAGTACCCTGTAGACCCTTCCTATAATACACACACACAAAAAAAAGATGACAGGTAGGTGCACCCAAGACAGATGAACTTGAATAGTTTTTCTATGTAAGACTGAGGTAGGAAATCTTGAAGAACATGGTGTAGAACCACCCAGAAAAACTGAACAGCCAAGGGTATATGGTGGCATTAACTTAGGCGAATCGTCCAGCGTGCACTCAGGGAAATAACGTCGACCTGCTCAGTGAATGTGTGCTTTGAATTCTTTTTGTTGCATTTGAGATGGGAGATGGGAATCTTTTGTCCTATGGCTCTCTCTTTTTTTTTTTTGGCATTATAGCCGGCTCAGCCTGCCCTAGCAGGTGGGGCAGGCACAACATGTGGTGCCAGAGATTGAACCGCAGTCCCTGTGGTTGCCTAAGCTTTCCTGAATAGGTGCTTTAGACTGCTGAACCATCTCACCAGCTCCCTTGATCTCAGTTATTTATTTATTTATTTATTTAAAAAATTTTTATTTTATTTATTTTGTTTTTCGGAACCAGGGATTGAACTCAGGTCCTTGCCTTTGCCAGGCAAGTGCTTATTCTACTGAGCTATCTCCCCAGCCCTCAATTGCAGTTTTTTAAACACCTCTTATGTTATCAGTGGACTATAGCCAGTATGATTCCAGTGTTTACAAATAATTATTTTTGGCAAAACACATCCGTAAATACAAGCCAACATGTTTATTTAATGCTTATCCAAAATACCTTAAACTACTGAAATACTAAAAAACGTGTTTTTTTTGAGAAAAAGTTTCACTATGCAGTCAAGCTGGCCTTGAACTTATTGTGTAGCTCATGCTGGTCTCTAAGTTTCAGTGATCTTCCTGCCTCAGCCTTGGCTACTGGGATTACAGGTGTGCACCATCATAGCTAGCTTTTCTTTTTGTTGTTGAGACAGGGTCTTACTGTGTAGCCCACGCTGGCTTCAGACTCACAGTGATCTTCTTGCCTTAGCCTCCTGAGTTCTGAGACTACAGGTATGCATGCCATATCTGCTAAAGATTTTGTCCCTATGGAAATTTTAGCTATAGCTGCTTCTTACATATGCACAGATTTTATACATAGACCAGTGGTGGCAGCCTGTTGCTCATGTGTTTGTTATCATGGAAAACTCTTAAAAGTTCTGTGTCACTGTATTTAATCCTTCCTGTGACCTTGGAGTATATCCCTGTTCAAGACTTACAACTTTAGGGCTGGTGAGAAGGCTCAGCAGACTAAAGCACCTCCTTAAGCAAGCTTAGGCAAGTGCAAGGACCACGGTTTGATCCCTGGCACCTCATGTCATGCCAGCCCCGCACCAAGGGTGGGCTGAGCTGGCTAGAGTCTGGGTGGGCATAGTGGTGCATGCCTGTAATCCCAGCACTGGGGAGGCTGAAACTAGGAGAATCACTACAACTCTGAGCTGTATAGTAAGACTCTGTAACAACCAGATACATTAAAAAAACAAAAAGACTTACTGCTTTAATGAAGTGATTATATGGCTGTATATTTTATTTAGAAAGTTTTAGTATAGAAGGGCAATGTGTTTTCCAGAGAAAATAGGATTTGCTTACAGATGTTAATTTGTGTAACTGACTAAATCAGTTAGAATTCTTTAGAAGTAGGTAATAGCAACCAACCTAACTTAATTCTCTGTGTGGCAAACAGTAGTTATCACATTTACTATCTTGATCCACTGGCTTCCTTTTAATTTTTTTTATGTTGCCATTTTACAGATTACAGATATGAAAAATTGATGGTGAAAATATTAGAAATTTTAGTAATTTAAATGTAGCATATCTAAATTTTATTTCATATTTTCAGACTTGGAAGCATATGTAAAGCTGGATGTAGAGTGCATGCCTGTAGTCCCAGCTGCTCAGCAGCCTGAGGCAGGAAGATGGCTTGAGCCCAGCAGTTCTAGGCCAGAGTAGACAGCAGAGTGAAACAAACATACTATATAGTTTTTTGGGGTTTTTTTCCCCCGTGGTATTGGGGATTGAACTCAGGACCTTGCACTTGCCAAGCAAATGCTTATTCTACTGAGCTATCTCCCCACCCTATACAGTATAGTTATAATTCTGATGTGTAAATGGGAATAAACCTATCTTGTAAATACTGATTACAGATTTTTTGTTTTATTCATATATTTGGTACAGGGTGTCAATATGCAGTTCAGACTCTTAGAGATCCTCCTGTTTCCAGCCTCCCCAGCCCTGGATTACAGGCCTGTGACACCACACCAGGTCTCTATGGCCTGCTCAGCAAGCCCTGAGGGTATGGTGCCACAGGTCAAGGATTCTAGATTTTCATTACCTCCCTAACAGATTTTTGTTTATTACTGCTTCTAAATTTTCTTGATTTGCATTTGTCTTTTGAACTGGTACCTTTGAGAATTTTGACCACTAGTGATTTTGTTTGAGATAATGGCTGTCAGCTTTGCTCCTTAATTAGAAGGCATTTTTCTTAGGTTTATAGGTAGCGGTTAGGATGCTTATTCCATTAAACTTTTCTCATTACTGTGTCATCTGTTTCTTTCCGGTCATTTTTGTATGTAGATCTACCTTGAGTCATATCAAATAAATGTTTGTTTACAAGTACCATATGTTTAAAGAACTGTGACATACTCATTTAGCAAATAAGTCAGGCCTTGTCAAAATTTTATAGAATGAAATATTTTCATGTTGAATGAATAACTGGTGTGAAAATTGTATTTCTTTATGTTCTCAGAAATGTGTTGTTTATTTTATCAATTCTTAGATTTGAGAGAAGTAATCTAAGATAGTGCCTTATGAAGACTCACATAGATTTGCTTCTACACTTTCACTTGAACTCTTGAATGGTAGAAAACTGCTTTGTGTCTCTTTGTTTTGGCAGTTGATGCTTGGGGTTCCACTGAGGGCTTCTCACATGTTGTGCAAATCCTCTACCACTAAGCTACTTACTTACTCAGCCTTCTAAATTTTTTTCCTGCAACAGATTCTGATGCTTTTGCTTCAGCCTCCTGAGAAGGTCTGATTACAGATGTGTGCTATGAGTCACCTTGTGGTTATGAAATGTTTTTTTCTATGTTGAAAATGAAGAGTTCTTCATTTCCAATAGTGTTCAATGAAAGCAATGAAGAAGACAACTGTAATACGTATGTTGGCTCCGGACTCAGTAGCCCTTTTAAAAGATGACACAGTGTGTACCTTGGCCAGAAAACTGGTTATTTCACTATTGTGTCTTGTTAGTGGTTCTGCTAGGTCTTCCATTTCCTTGTTAGCTTAGTCTCAGCATAGCTGGGGAAATTTGATGAATACTGATAACATAATGCTCAGGATAAAACAGTAAAATCTTTAAAATACAAAAGAAAGAGAAGGAGAATATTATTACAACCTCAAATTATTTACAATTTTATAAAAAGATCCATTATCTTCTTATTATAATTGGAAGAGCAAATGAGCTTGATGGGTTGGTTGCTTAGTTGGTTGCTTGGTTCCTTGGTTAATTTGTTTTGAGACCAGGTCTTACTTTGTACTGGAGGGTGGCCCAGGGTGGCCTTGATCTCGCAGAAATCCTCCTGCCAAATGCTGGTTCCAGTGGACCCTGAAAGGACACTAAGGGTCAAGCAGAATTGAATGTTTTGAAGTTTTGAATATCTCACAGGGGGTTGGCAAGATAGCTCAGCAGTTTAATGTGCCTGCTTAGGCAAGCTTATTCAACTGCAGGGACTGCGGTTTGATCCCCAGCACCACATGCTATGCCAGTCCCACCACCAGGGTAGGCTGAGCGGCCATAAAATCAGTCAATCAATCAATCAATCTCACAGACTCTTTTTTTTTCTTTTTGAGACAGGGTCTTGCTATGTAGTTCAGGCTGGCCTTGAGCTCACTTTTACAGCCCAGGCTGGTCTCAAACTCACATTGATCCTCCTTCCTCAGCCTCCCAAGTGCTGGGATTACACCATGGCCCAACTATATTTCACAGACTCTTGAGAATGGAAATGCAGGCAGACTTATGGAAGGAACTCCTACTTGAACTGGAGGCCATCAGGGGTCTGGTTTTCCTCACCTAGACTTTTTTTTTTGGTCTTTTTGAGACAGGGTCTCACTGTACAGTTTAGGCTGGCCTTGAGGTCAGTTTTGTAGCCCAGGCTGGTCTCGAACTCTCACCGATCCTCCTGCCTCAGCCTCCCCGAGTGCTGGGATTACAGGGGTGTGCCACCACGCCCGGCTTCACCTAGACTCGTTTTAGTGCTTCTTTTTGTTTTGTTTTTGAAGATATGGGTGGAACCTAGGCCTTGGGCATGTATAGGCACCACACTGTACCACTCAGCTTTCCCCAGCCTTTCCATGGCCTTAGCAGGAAGATTGCTTCAGTTTATGCTAACCTGAACTGTGCCACTCTTTCTTTTTTTTTTTTTTTTTTTTTTTGTGGTACTGGGGTTCAAACTCACGACCTTGGACTTGCCCAACAGGCACTTGTGCCTCGGAGCCATCTCCCCAGCTCCTGTGCCACTCTTTCAATGGGCCCGAGTTACCTTTCCTCAGATCACTGGTTTTGTTTGGAGTCACTGTGTTGTTTTTCACTTTGTACACATAAGCACTTCTCTTGTCCAAATAGAGTTCAATGTCATCATGGACATAGACACCTTCAATTTTAAGAAGGATTGTGTATTCCCTCTGGTTCCTGACGCCCTGTGTACAGCCAGCAAAAATGGCCTTATACCGCTGTCTTCCAAACATACTTGCTGTTTAGAAGTCCTGTTCGCAGCAGGCCTCTCGAAGCTCCAAGGTGGCTCCCCAACCTTTCTTGTTTACTTGCAGAATTGGGGATCGAATACAGGACCTTGCACTTGCCAGGCAGGCACTTGTGCCCCTGAGCTATCTCTCCGGCCCCTTCCCCAACCTTTCTGTGCTCTATATTTTTTAATTTTTGAGCCAGGGTCTCACTATGTAGCCTAGGCTAGCATCAAACTTGTGTTCCTTCTGTCTCAGCTTCCCAAATTGTTGAGTTATAGTTATGCATCACCATAATCCACTGCTCTCCTTTATGAGCAATTGTTATGGTTTGTATCTAGTTGTCCCCCTAAAGCCTCATGGAGTCATGGGACAGGAACTTGTAAAATTTGAGACTAATTCATGATCCACTGGGATTATGTGTTTTAGTACTTCTGGGATTATGGATCTTAGTACTGCTGGGATTATAGGTGTGGTCTGAGGTGGATATCCTGAGGCAGAGATCCTGGATATAATATAAGAGAGACAGTTTTTCCACCACCATGAACTGCTGCTCTCCTGCCACGTGCCAGGCTGCCTTGGAGCTGGCTCTATGGACAGAAACCTCCAGTAACTGTGAACTAAATAAACCCTTCCTGCTGGCACAAATCCTTCATCTTACTGGTGCAGACTTTGTAGCTTCCACCCCTGACCTTTGGGCCTTCTCAGTGTGGAACCTTGATACAGACTTGCATTAGACATTGCGTGGCCTCTAGGACTCCAGTTTGACTCATGGAAGACATTTCTATGGCTCTAGGTCTTCAGCTAGAATCATGTAAGACATTGCTATGGAATCTTAAGTCCTCAGATGGATTTTTAGGTCTCTAGTGTATGGATAGATCTCCCTTACTCTTTTGCATTTAACTATAAAGTATGTGTCCTGGATAAAATCTTTTTCCTTGTAAACCTTGACCACAATACAATCTTTTTGTTGAAAATACTGTTTGTTTGTTTGTTTGTTCTTCTAGAATGAAAGACTTAAAAAACTTTGTAATGATCTAGAAGAGAAGCATGAAGCAGCAGAGCTTCAAATAAAGCAACAGTCTACAAGTTACCGAAGTCAATTGCAACAGAAAGAGGTAAAGACTAACATAATTGTTTCATCTTTATTTTGGTATTATTTATCTTGAAATAGGTTCTTGCTAATTTGCCGAGACTGGGACAAAACTTGTGATCATTCTGCTCCAGCTTCCTAGAGTACTGAGATTGGGTTTGTACCACCATGCATAGCTGAGTTATTTTCTTGTGAGACTTGGACTAGTAACCTTGGGTGCACTGTTCTATTTGAAAATACTTGATTTATGAAGTTTTGAGAGGAACAACTGACAGTTTTCATCATCACTTATAACAGTGACCTGGGAAATGACTGTACTTCCCCCTTACATAGTAGATAGAAACCCATTTTTTTAATATCCAAAAATTTATTTGACAGAAATCCAAAATGATACTAGAATAAACAGAGAGAGGACCCTGGTTGGTGAAGTCTAAGGCTTACATACCTTTAAGTAACTGTCAGATATTACAAACATCATAAAATGCAGAAATGGAATCAGTGTTTTGATAAATAAACCAAGACCTCTTTTGGAAAACATTGTTTCTTTTCTTATTATCTGTATTTTATTTTTCCATTTTAAATTCGTGTTTTTCATATATGAGAGAAACCACGTGCTATTTAAGCTTATGTTTATCAGTTGCATAACATTGTGGTCTCAAGTTATGTCCATTTTTCTAGCAATGACTCAGATTTGTCCTTTATGTCAGGGTAGTATTCCATTGTATATAAATTCCACTTTTCCTTTATCCAGTCACCTGTTGATGCACATGTGGTTGCTTCACAGATTTCGCTATTGCGAATTGTCCTGGTCAAATGGAGTTTCTAGTTTTAGTTTTGGAGCACTATTCAGACAATTCCCCTAGTGGTTGTACTAGTTTACATTCCCACAAGCAGCATAGAAGGGTTCTGTTAACCCCACAGCCTGAGCTGTAGTATTAATAGTATTTGATTTCTTAATGATATCTATTCTCTCTGGGGTAAGATAGAATCTCTGTGTGTGGATTTTTTTTTTTTCCCCCCCTGTGGAACTGGGAATTGAACTCAGGATCTTGCACTTGCAAGGCAGGCACTTGTGCTCCTCTGCCCCTCTGTGTTGCTTTAATTTGCATTTTTGCAATGACCAGTGATGTTGAACATTTCTTCACGTACTTATTGGCCATTTATAATACTTCTGAGAAGGTATCCATTTCAGTTGCCCATTTTTTATTGGGTCGTTCATTTTGGGGGTTAACTTTTTTAGTTCTGTGTTTTACATAATACTCTGGTGTCTGAGCAGTAGCTGGGAAATTTTTTTTTCCCATCCTCTAGATTATCTACAATCTGTTGGTTGTTTCTTTTGCTATTAAGTTTTTTAAATAGTATGTTGTACAATTACAGTTTTTCTCTTCAGTAAGTCCTTGCCTATACTATGGCTTTGTCCTGTCTTGCCTTCAAGACTCTTACTTTTTTTATCTTTCAGTAGGTTTAGTGTTTCTTTTTTTTTTTTTTTTCTTTTTTTTGGCAGGACCAGGGTTTGAACTCACAACTTTGCACTTGCCAAGCAGGCACTTGTGCCACAGAGCTATGTCCCTGACCCCATAGTGCTTCTGTTTTAATATTTAGATCTTTGATCAATTTTGATTTTAATTTACATAATACATGGTAAGAGATAGTATATCTAGGTTGAATGTTTATGAGGATAGCCTATCTTCCCAACATCATTTGTTAGAGACGCTATCTTTCTTCCAGTGTAAGTTTTTGGCCCTCTTTTCAAAAAGTTAGGTAGCTGAATATGCCTGGAGTTGATTCTGCATCTTCTGTTTTGATCCACTGATCCGCTTGTTTAATAAAGTTCCATTCCTGCTCCTAGGTTGTTAACTGAATTGGTTGCTAAATGTGAAATTGTATGTGATACATACGTTATAATACGTATTGAGAACAAAGAAGTGGTAAAAAAAAAAAAACTAATTTGATGACTTTGCTTTTACTTGCCTAACTCTAAATGCAGTTCTATAATGTATAGTAGAATGTGAAAATTACAATACTGTACAGTATAATCAGCAAAAATTACAGCATTTTATAGACAAGATATACCATACAAAAAGATGTTGAGGCTTTTTACACAGATGTACAGAAATGTACAGGAAAAGAGGTGTAAGTCTGACCAGTAATTAAACAGGCAGCTCATTAAATGAAGAATATCTCTGGTACAGCTCAAAGTCTGAGTTGTGCATGGCTCTTCTTGCCCAGGATTGCTTTTGTTATTCTTGGTCTTTTCTGGCTCCATATGAATATTAGGATTGCTATTTTCTAGTTCTGTGAGGAGTGTTACTAGTATTTTGATTTGGATGCATTACATATATATTACTTTTGAAAGTATGATCATTTTTACTATATTAGCTTTCTCTATCCAGGAACAGTGGCTATCTTTCCATTTTTTTGATGTCCTTTTAGTTCTCATTTTTTGAGAGTACCATAGTTTTCAATGTGGAAGTCTTCCACTTTGGTTAGGTTTATGCATAAGTCTTAAATTTTTATTAATACTATTATGAAAGGTATTATTTCTCTAATTTCTTTCTTGATGAATTTATTATTGGTATACAGCAATGCTGTTGATTTTTGGATGTTGACTGTATTCTGCTGCACTACTGAAATTGATTATTCTAGGAGTCTGTTGGTTTTTGTTTTGTATTCCACTCCCACCACTCCAGCCCCATCTTTCTTTCTTACACAGGTTTTCACTATAGCCCAGGCTGGCCTTGAAATTAAAGCAGTCCTCCTGCCTCAGCCTCCCCAGTGCTAGAATTACAAGTTGTACTTTAGCATGCTTGCTCTAGGAGTCTTTTGATGGAAGGTTTTGGGTCTTTTCTGTAGACATTCAGCAAGCTATTTAGTTCTAGCTCCTGGATTATTTTCTTTAATACTTTCATTATGTTTTCTGTGATCCCACAAAACACCTCACTCATTAATTCATTTTTTAATCTCTGCTATCCGTTGTTGGTTTTTGCTTTCCTGCCCCTTGATCTCCCCAACCCCCTGCCAAAGTTTGCCTTGGGTGAGTTAGGAGTTTTGGGAGGCATTTTGTTGGCTTCTCACTTTTATTGTTATTTTGTGCTTGGGTTTGCAGGTGCTTATAATGGAAAGCATTTGTTGGGAGTATGGAGTTTTCTTTAGTTAATATGCTTTCCAAGAACATACTCTGGGCATGGCTAATTATACTCTCTATTTATTTGGGAAGGGAGGATGCAGTGCAGTTGGCCCCAAATCCACTTGTATGGTTAATGTCACAAAGGTAATCTGGATTGGCATCAAAAGAAGACCTGTTAAGAGCAACCCTCAGTCAGCAAAAGTAATGTTGTCTGAGAAAATCTGTGCCAACATACCGTAAGAACCAATATTGTACCACCCTTAACCATAGAAAAGAAAGCCATAATTATAGTCAAAACACTAAGATGACCCACATATTAACATGTAACATGTACAGAGCCCACCAAAAAAGGTTATATTTTTCTTCAGGAAAAGAAAAACTTATATAGATATTTTAGTAACTAAATTTATTGAGACATCATGAGATTAGTACAAGTTACCTTTGATTTCTGCCATTGCAAGAGGTGCTCAAAGTGCTGACCATTAGCATACAGATGTTTATTAGCAGGGCAGGCTTCTGCTTTTGGTCACTGAGATTGCTGCACGTGCACATTCAGTTTCTTTCTAAGGGCAAGCAGTGTAGTGAGTTATCTGCAATATAGGATGTCCTCTAGGGTTCTCCATGTGAGGGTAACTCTGTCTGTTGAAAAAATGTACTATTTTTCTTCTGAAGTATGTATCTTTTCTCTCTTTGGGACTCACAAGTACTGAAAGCAACAATTATACCTCTACTAAAGAGGAAAGGAATTAAATAATAACAGTTAACTATTTAAAGATTAATAAAGCTTATGGCTATACTATTAAAGATAGTTTGGGAAAAGGAGAATATTGGGGGAAAACTTAAACAATAGGTGATAAGCTGGAGAAAAATGAGACAAAAGATTCTATTGAGTAAAAAGATACTTGTAGAATTAGATAAAAAGTAGAAAATTTATCTAATTTTCTAAATAAGAAATGGACAATAACAGAAAAAAGCAGGCAAAAACATAAAAAGAATATGGACAATACCTAAGCAAAGATTAGCAGATAAGGAAAGGAGGGGAAAAGAGAAAGTCGGTAAGCAAAGAATTGCCCAGACTAGAGGGGAAATGGGTGGGTGGGTGGATGGATGGATGGATGGATGGATGGGAAAAAATTATTCCAAAATAAAAAAAATCCCAAAATGTCCATAATTTTGGACAGATGTTTTTCCTGCTTCTGCAGTTTTAGAGCCCAGTCATTCATGTTTTTCTCCACCATGTCTTTTCGCCTGCAGGAGCAAAGCCAACTTGAGAGAGATTCATAGTTTTAGTAAAATCTTGACCTTTATATAGTTTGAAACATTTTTGCTTTTTTAAAAATCTTTTTGAGACAGGGTTTCGTTGTGCAGTTCCAGCTGGCCTTGAACTCACAGTGATCCTCCCACTTCTGCCTCCCACACCTGGGGTTACAGGTGTGCACTACCATCACCAGCTAACATTTGTGCTTTATTATAATTTTTTTAATTTTTTTTTTTTTTCCTCTTGTTTCAGAACTTTCGTTTGTTTACTTATTTTTATGGCCGGCTCAGCCTGCCCTGAGGGCAGGGCTGGCACAGCATGTGGTCCAGGGGGTTGAACCGTGGTTCCCTGAAGCCGCCCAAGCTTTCCTAAGCAGGCACTTTAGACCACTGAGGCATCCTGCCGGGCTCCAACATTTGTGCTTTAATGATGTTATTTTTAAAAGAGATCTTAAAGTTCAGATGTTAATTTAGTAGTGCATTGTTGTTGGATAATCTTAGATAAATTGTAATATTATTTAATATTAGGAATCTATAAAAAAGGTCAATATATTTTTATAAAATGCCTTCTCTAAAATGTGGATTATAAATGTATAGGTAGAAATCAGCCATCTTAAAGCACGACAGAGTGCTCTCCAGGATGAGCTGCTGAAGCTGCAGCCTGCTGTTCAGGCTGTTCCCATGGGGGCTGGTGGTGCCCCAGCACGCACTGCATCATCGTCTGTCCCCTATGAGATCCATTCTGGGGCTTCAGCTGGCTATGACGATGACATGGACTTTGGAGACCTGCTTTCCTCACAACAGGAAATAAACAGATTGTCCAGTGAAGTCTCAAGACTTCAGTCCGAGGTTGGCCACTGGAGTCGGATTGCCCAGGTAAGTGAACTTGCATGAATTTTAAAAACTTGGAGTAAGTACAAATAGTGGTGCTCTCCAGGAAGCTACATGTGGAGTGTTTGGTATCAGAAATGCTCCTGAACTAGGAAGTAGAAACCTTGTATTGCACATGTAATTCAGCCAGTGGCTGAATCATTTTGGTTTGCTTGCCTTTCTGTCAGCTTCAGTTTGCTTCTCTGGACAATATTTAAGAGAATTGTAAAAAACATTCATAGCAACCAAACCATTTGTGAGCTCTCACCTTTTCTCCTGGAATCTCACACTTCTCTGGTAGGGACACCAAGGCACCGTGTGTGACATGGCTTCCTTGAATTCTTTTTGTCTGCGGTTTTCTTAGCTCTAGTGATATAGAAAGTGAAAAAACTATGGTAAGCTATTTTGTGTTGGTTTTTATGCAATAAGAATTAAATACTTAATATTTTTGTCTCCAAACTTTCTTCTAAGGGATAGTTTTACTCATGTATATTAGATTTCATATACAGTATTCTGAAATTTGTTAATAACAGGAGGCTTAGACTAAACTGGTACATTTTACATTTGGGTTTTACTTCATCAGTACAAGAACGAAGAATACATACGTGAAGGTACTTTCTGTCTTTTTGTGAATGTATTTTATGAAATGGAAAAAATCTTATCAATTAAAATTACCTGTTTGTTTCTCACATTGTTAGACATTCCTAGTATCCAGCTGGTCATCAAAGGCCGTAATTCTTATACTTTGTTATAAGAATGACCTAGAGAGCTTGATAATATTGTAGTTTTCATATCTAACCTTCAGAGATTTTCATTTTGGCATCTATTTTAGAGCCTTAGAAACTGTTCAAACAAATTAGTACTCCCACATGATCTGATCATCTGAGTCACATCATTTAAGAAGTATTGTTCAGGGTAAAATTGTATAGTGAAGAAAGGAGACTTGTATGTGTTCACTTTAGCATGTCTCGAATGTCCAGTATGTGACAGACCTGTGTTGTAACTTCAAGGTGAAAAAAAGCATAATTTGGATTTTGTAGGGGGTTTAATTTTCTAACCAGTCATAATGAAAATTAATAGTTGTGACATACTATGTAAAATACATATGCATTAATAACTGAACTATTCTTTTGCATATAAGGAAATTGAAAGTTATTACTAGGAGTAATATACTCATTGTCCCAGTGACTAAAGTTATGAGTAAGATACCTATCTTTTCACTACAAATCTTGTGTTCTTTCCATCGTACAATGCTTTGTCTTTCCTCTCATTGCCTCATTAGCATGTTATCTAGATTTTGAGTCATTAATATGTTATTTAGTGAATGTTAATAAAGATAAATAAGTGCTCTTATTAGGATTGGGTGGGGAGGGCGGGTGGGCAGAGTTTGGTCAAGAACAAAGTTATAGTTAGTTGGGAAAATAAGTTCTGGTCATCTTTTGTACAACAAGGTAACCGCTGATAATGTTGTATTCTTAAAAATAGCTAAAAGAAAGGAATTTGAATATTCTTACCACAAAGAAATGTGTTTGAAACGATAATATCAATTATTTCCTCAGCATATAGTTATTAGGTGTCAGTTGAAATGTTTTTAAAAAGATAAACTCTAAATATACAGCTTTGAGAAGAAAAGAATCCAGGTTTATTTCATTTTAGTGTGAAACCAAAGATCATTCTATTTCAAGGTAGAGATAGAGGCCTTTTCAAAATAATTTCAAAGATGAGTTTTTAGTATTAACATTGGATAACCTATTGTAGAAATTTTCTTTTAGCAAGATGCTTGATTATCATCCTATTTATACTTGGTTAATAGAAGTAAAACAGTTTTTTTTTTTTTTTTCTATCTTTAGTTTATAAAATTGTTGTTTCTCCAATTAGCAAATTCTTGAGGAAGGCATGTTTTTTATTGTGTATTACTCTCTAGGGGATTAGGTTTCTTTTTTGGTGGGACTGGGGTTCAAACTCACGACCTTGCACTTGCCCAGCAGGCACTTGTGCCTCGGAGCCATCTCCCCAGCTCCCTATCTAGGGGATTAGGTTTCTTTAAAAATGTATTTATTAATGAGAATCTGCCTGAGAAATAGTCCATTTTTGAAAAGTAACTTTTATTAAGTTTCTGAGTTTTGTTTAAAAAGAAAATTGGTGCAATTATTTTCTAATTCTCTCTGTTTTAACCTGTAAGACACAAGGAACATATAGCTCTGATCAAAATGAAATCTGCAAACTGCAAAATATCATTAAGGTAAGTCAGATTTTGATTGCCAGTGGTATAGTTATACACATTTAAACATCTGTGTATTAAAAATATAGACCTAAATTAGTAAAAGTCTTAGCTGTGAAAGATTAAATGTATTATGATAATCAGTTTCTAACTGTTTTGAATCATGATTATTCCTTCTGAGAAATAAGATATATAAAAATATTTTGTTCCATGTTCCATGCCTATAATCTCAGCTGTTTGGTATGCTGACAAAGAAGGACTGCAAGTTTGAGGCTAGCCTGGGCAGCTAAGGAAAAGCCTACTTCAAAATAAAATAAAATAATCTGAGGCTAGAGCTCAGGGCTAGAGTACTTCCCAATAGTCTCCAAATTTAAAATAAATAAATCCACTCAAATATTCTCTAAAATCATTTGGAAGACATATTTTATATGTCCCCTTTGTAGCTCCTTTAGTTTAAAAAAAAAAGAATTGTTTCCAGTGTTGGAGTTAAAGGATATTGATAAGTATTGATATTATTCAGTATAGTAACTATTTTACCTTACTAGTAGAATTTTGGTAATTTCTGTCAATTGTTTCCTTTAAGAAGAGTCTTGGTTGCATATATGTATCATGACAATGACTAGTTTTCAGTATTAAAATTATGCTCAGATAGATCATCTTTAGCTTTAGCTTTGATGTACTATTATTATAATACTAGTGTATGTAAGTTCCCCGGTCACACCTTGGTTTAACCCTGGCTGTGTTACTGTAGTTAAGTCCCTTCACGTTCTCATTTTTTGTTTCACAAGTAAACATCACAGTAGCTACCTTATGGGACTGTTTTGAACTCTTAGCTCGATGCTGGCACATTAGTGCATGTTGTTAAGCAATGGACTTGCCATCTTAGGAAATAGCAACCAAGTTGTCAGTTGAGATTCTTGGTTACAATGAAAAACATCTTCTGCTAAGTAAAGCAGAGGAGTTTTTCATGAAGGACCAGGACGTCTCACTATAGGACTGAAGAAAGAATTAAGCATTCTGGTGTCAGGAAGCAGAGGTATTTGCAGCATGAGGAATCTGCAGGCCGCTGCAAACAGACGTAGGAGGATGCAGTTTTCATCGTGTTTTCCATTAAGTTCTGGAGAAACAAAGGTCAGCATGGCATTGTGGTCCACAGGTTGGGAGCTCCCTGGATAATGACCAAAGGAAAGGCCGAATAAGAGAATAGTGGTAGCTGCACAAGAGGTGCAGGATGCCCCCTGGTATTGTCAAAATATGCCTTTAGGAATAGACAAGAGCATGGTCATGGAGATCAAGGAAAAGATATTTTGGCTCATCTTTTGTTACAGTACTTGCTTGTCAATGATCCCTCATTAAAAATAGAAAAACTTGTATGTGTGGTACTGGAGGTTGAATTCAAAATCTTAATAATGAACTATATATTGAGCTCCTAACCCTTTCATTATTTGGAGTCATGGTCTTAATAAGTTGCTGAATTGCCTAGACAAGGCTAGAATTTGTGATCCTTGTTCCTCAGCATTGCATAGTGCTGGGATTATAGTTGTGCAACACTCAGGCTGGCTAGAGCACCTCTGTGAGGTATAAGAAAGAAGGAGTAGGTTCCTTCCAATTTGGTAACTGTATGTAAGTTATTCTCAGAGAATTAATTTTAATAGTTATGTTTTTGGTGAAATAGCTTATATAAATCTGTTGATTATAAATGTGGCTAACTTTGTTCTTAATTTTTCAGGAACTAAAACAGAACCGAAGCCAGGAAATTGATGACCATCAACATGAAATGTCAGTATTACAGAATGCACACCAACAAAAGCTGACAGACATATGTCATCGACATCGAGAGGAATTAAGCAGCTATGAAGAACGAATCGAAGAACTTGAAAACTTATTACAGCAAGGTTATTACTCTTAATATCACATTTTTTTGATGTAATTAAGTGAAAAAATTTATCACTTTTTTTTCAATTTTTTTATTGTTTAAATTTAACAATGGTTATATTACTATCACTCTTAAGACCAGAACACTCATGAAAATATAGATTAGATTCTAAATAATGAGGAAATTACATCTTCTGCTAATTTGTGAGAAATTTCCAGTGACACCACTACTTTCAAGACTGAAATGAAAACATCTTTGCTTTTGTGGTAAACAGTTTCAGTTTACAGATGAGTGTGCTTTGTTTAGTGATATTTTGGCAATAAATGATTAGAGATGTTTTTACTTTCCAACTCAGATATGGAGGCTTTTTACTAGTTGATTTATATCAGCTGCTTTCTTCAGCTGCTTCTTTCAAAGTTCCCAGGTCACTCACTGCATTTCCTCTGATGTGACACTCTGCCCTCACACTGTAGGGTGTGCTCCTTTTCTTGCTGTAACTTGGCCAAAACTCACTCTGCAGAGCCTGTTTCTTTTCCTACCTTTAATAAAAGGTACTGTTTTGCTACTGTTAAACAAGGTGCTTAGTTCCTTATACCAATTTAACTTAGTTTAATAAATTTAATCTGATAGTTACGCACAGAAAGATGCTTAGGTCTTGGTACTTAATGTTTGACATCCTTCCTGTTGCTTTGTTCTAGGTAGCTTAGGAGTCACAGTCACTGACAACTCTAAGGTGTCTGAAATGCAGAAAACCATTCAGGTTCTACAAACTGAAAAAGTGGAATCTACAAAAGAAATCAAAGAACTTGAAAATAAAATAAAAGATATAAGTAAAAAATTATCTTCTGCAGAAAATGACAGAGACATTTTGAGAAGAGAACAAGAACAGCTAAATATGGAAAAGAGACAAATAATTGCACAGTGTGAAAGCTTGAAGCTGGAATTGAAGACTTTTGCTATGAAACAAAGGGATAGTGTGACAGAGACAGAAAGAGTCCTTCCACAGTGCTCCTCTGAGGAAGAAGTATTTAGGCCACAACCAGCACTGTCTGGTATAAAATATTTGGAACTTTTTTCAGATTGGTATTTCATTGAGTTGTTTTACGAGACATACAGTTGAATTGTCAAATACTTTGTGAAAATGGAGGATTTATAGAAATGACTGTAATTTGACTAGTACCATTTGATTTGGACACATTTCATAGTTAATAGATTACAAATCAGATTTTTTACTAAAAAGCATTAAGTATTGATTAGGTGTTTCACAGCATCTGTCTTTATTCTTTAGGTATTTATATGAAAGTCAGTGATGTAAGAAACCATGTAGATTTAGCTGGGCATACTGGTGGATACCCATAATCCCAGCACTCGAGAAGCTGAGACAGAAAGCAAGCTGAGGCAGAGGGATCAAGATGAGTTCCAGACCTTGGCTACATAGTGAATTTAAGGCCAGCCTGAGCTACATAATGAGGCCCTGTATCTAAAAGCAGACAAACAAAGAGACTCTATAGGCTTCTGCAAAATGCTTATGTATGTAGACATCAGGTGGGGAAGTATGGTCTGTTCCTTTTACTCTGTAGAGCTGAACACTTTGATCAGGGCTCAGCCTCTCCCAGGAGGGAATGCAGTACTGCATTTTTAGAAGTGGATTGGTTACCTTTTGAAATGATCGCCTGTATCAAAGCAAAGACCTAAGTGATAACTACCATAGGTCTTCTTTCATTTTTCTGTGTTTAAAGATGTTTAATTACTATACCAGTATTCTGTGGTATAAAATATAAAATTTATTTTTTTTTTACTGGGAATTGAGCTCATGACCTCGTATTTACTGGGCATGTGCTATGCCTCTGAGCTGTATCCCTGGCCTAAAAAGTAAGTATTAAGTGAAGTAGACAAACTCCAGTATTCAGTCACACCAGGAAAACATAACAGAAGCTGTTTGACTGAAGAGGCACATTTTGTTTTGCACTGTGTCCTCTTCTCATGGTAGATATAGCCTTTATGACTTGTTCTTCCTGTTTGGGCGTTTTGCGTACTTGATATCCTCCCACGGCTTTCTTGCATATCCAGTTGGTTATCCTGAGCTGGTTGCATGCCAACTCCCCACAAATCACCTGGATTTTCAAACTAAGTTTTAAGGGGTCAATAGCATAAGTGCCTGCCTGGCAAGTGCAAGGTCCTGAGTTCCGTCTCTGGTGACACACACACACACACACACACACACACACACACACGCATGAACTTAATCTGAATTTCAAGGTAAAATCTTCTTCCTCACTCCTTGTACTAGAATTTACTAGTCTCTCAAAGCAGACTGTCAGAATTGTCACAGAGTAAATTGCTTCTCTGTCCTTGAGCAATGTTTCAGGATTGTGTCCCAGAGGAACTCCAGGGTTCCTCCCAGGTGCCTTAGTCCTGGAAGGGAATGCAGGGCAGTGACTTCAGGATGTCACTCTCTTTTGGCTGAAGTTCCAGTTTTTTATCTAAGTTTTTTATTTGGTGTCTAGGCCTAGCCTCATTGAAAATAGTTACTGTTTCCTGAGAGAATGTGAAATGCATTACTTCAGCTAAGCTTATTCTGTCTCTGTGTCCCATTTCTGAAAAACCCTCTGCATGGATCTCTATGTAATGGATTCATATCTAAATCACTTAGCCAATTGAGAGATGATTATATTGTGGTAGTATAAATATAAATACACAATCATTGTATTGCTAGGTTTGTTTTCCTGTCTCCTCTTAGACCTTACAGTACTTCCAGCCATGCAAACTAATGAACTATTTTGAAATATAGTTGTATTTTAATTAAGGCAATAATTTGACTTATGTAGAATACAGTTATAATTTTTTTCTCACTCTTCCACAGAATTAGAATTTTTAACATGGTTTTTAACTGATGCTTATGATTTCTTTGAAACTAAAAATATAAAATGACAAATTATATTTCTCTTAAAACTTCTAATTCTTTGAACTGTGCTTATAAATATACTTGGTTTTAATGGGGTTGCATGTAAGTGGCAGTTATTAAAATTTTCTAATTAATTTTAATGTCAGTTCATCTATTTTTTCAGATGCTGAAAATGAAATAATGAAAGTGAGTAGTTTGAACCAGGTAATCTCATGTTATGACAGAGCAGTTCTGGCATGGGTTAGGAAAACATATTTTGGTTTAGTATAGTTATTTGTTTTTTCATAAAATATCCATTTGAATTTACCCTAAGAACTTTCATTTTAGTAATTTTATTTGCTGATTATTAGCAAATATAAACTTTTTTTTTTTAACCATAAGTCAACATATGTTAAAAAGTTGCATAGTTGAAAAACGTGTATCTTCTTGAGATTAACTTGACAATCATTGTATTTGTAGGGGCAATAGAAATATGACCCATACCAAAGTCGTGATTTTCTTTTAAGATTTCAGGGATTTACTTTTTTTTTTTTTTTGCTAGCAATTGCTAGATATTTTGTAAGTATATTTTCATAGTTTTTCAAATAAAGTAATCTATAAATGTGTTTGAAATGAATTCCTGGGTCGAGGTGGTCCAGTGTTACATTCTTCTAATTTTTAGTTATTACTAAACAAATACTGAGTTGAAATGTCCAGTTGTATAGCTTGTCTGCTGCTTTTTCAATTAGAAATTTCTTATCTGAAAAACATTGCTTTAACATTTTTGTAGGATAACAATATTGCTGAAGATAATATGAAACTTAGAATGCGTGTTGAGCTCCTAGAAACAGAAAAGTCATTGTTGAGTCAAGAAAAGGTAGGTACTGTAAAAATGGGGGCAGGATTAAAATGAGTTTTGCATTACAGCTCACAACTAAGGACCAGCTTATATCAAAATGAAGGGTGTAGTTTCAGAGTCCCAAGAGTAAAACTGATCTCATTGACACTTGTCGGGCAAGGTTCAGAGTATGAGAGGCTGGCCAGCATATACGTGTACAGATAAGCCACAAGGCACATATCTTTCCTATGAATAGGAAAGGCAGCTAGAGGTCTTCTTTTAGCTCCTGTCAAGTCCTGTATGTAGCAGCATACACAGGTGGGTCTGGAGGTCTGGGCTGTAGATGTTTCTATGATGTTACAGAGTATGTCTGTCATGGTAGATAGCAATTTCTTCTTGATGAGGGGTAGAAAAGGGTAGTGGTAGGAATGGAGGTGTGTGTGTGTGTGTGTGTGTGTGTATGGGCAGCAAGGGTAGAACAGGATTATATAGTGGTTCTCTGGGATAATTTGTCTAGGACATGCTTAAATATATGGCAAAAGCTGGTATTAAGTTAAAGGTCATTGTTTCAACTTAATTTAATTCTTAATTTTTGGACATATTTACTAATATGTATATTCAGTAATATGCGTTCCAGGAAAATGAGAGTGGTACAGTTAGAGTATCTTTTGCACCCCTGTTGCTTGATCTCTTTCACAGTCTCTTACCAATTTCTAGTGTGTCTTTCTAGACTGTATGAGTATATATTATGATTATACCTATATGTTGCTTTAAAGAAATACAAATGTCAAAATACTGTACTGCTGTTAATACACCCTAACATTTTATTTTCAACATCTTTCCATATTAGTACATAGGTGACAAAATTCTTAAGTTTTGTGTAGTGTGGTATTTATTCTGGGGCACTTGATACCACTGTTTTTGCACACTAAAGGCGAGTAGCATTTCCTATTCATTTTTTTTATTACTACCTTATATGTATCTATCTCCTCAGATTCTATTGCCATTGTATTACTGGTTTTTATCTAACTGGTGTAGGAATACTGTGGTTTGTAGAACTTTCTGCATATATCATCTGGGTCCTGCAAGCTTTCCATGAAATTTTTTTATTTTTTTATTATGGCCGGCTCAGCCTGCTCTGGAGGTGGGACTGGCACAGCATGTGGTGCTGGGGATCAAACCAAGGCTCCTGCGGTTGCCTAAGCTTTCCTAGGCAGGTGCTTTAGACCACTGAGCCATCTCATTGCCCCCCCCCCCTTGATACAGGACTTCACTATGCAGTTCAGACTGGTCTTGAACTCACTTTGTAGCCCAGACTGCCCTTGAACTCACAGCAATCCCCCTACATCAGCCTCTTTAGTGCTGGGATTACAGGTGTGCACCACCACACCTGGCTTCAGGATACTTTTAGATGTTCATTCTTTCTTTTTTTCAATGTGTTTGTGATACATAAAAAATCTGACATGGGGCATTGATGCATATACTTACTACATTTTGTTTTTGTTAGCTTTCCCTCCCTCCCTGTTTTTTTATTGGATTCTGTAGCTGTTCTTAATAGCTGCTTTGCCTGTCTTCTGATGTTTATTTTTAGTCCACTATAACCCTTTGCTGAATTCTGTTTGCTATAGGCCTGCTTACAGCTTAAAAATGTCAAAGTATAAGTATGTTTAAGAGCCTCCTGAGGAAAACCTTTATGCTTCTCTTAATAAATTGATGGCTTTAGAGATTCTCTTAATAAATTGATAACTTTAGAGAATGTTATTTTCATTTGTCAAATATATTTCTGAGCAAACTTTTTGAAAAGAGAATTTTGATACAGATATTAAAGTTTTTCTTGACTTTTTATAAGGCATTAGGCTATTTGAAAAAATGTAAGAATCTTGAAACAGATTGCATAAAGATTTGATTTGTAAAAATCTTTATCAGGGCAACATGCTTTCTGGGGCATCTTTATGTCCCTCTTAGTAGCTTTCTTCCTCTCAATAAATTCTTCCTACCCCTGAAATAAAACTTTATCAACAAAAGTAGGTTTTACAGTGATGCATAGTTTATTACACACATCATATTCACATGTCAAAATAATGTTAAAGCTCAGAGAACTGTCCCACTTCTGGGAATTTGGAGAAAAACATTAAATGTAAACATCAAGTAATAGACTCTAAGCTGTACATGTGTCCAGGTCCCTTGGAGGAATGTCAGCTCTGAACGAGGGAAGCCTCATCTGTGCTTAGTTAGAAGGTAAAGGAAAGTGGAAAGGAATTTCCTACATCAAGAGAAATTTTCCCATTCTGACAGAAACAAGTAATAGGGTAAATTTCTCCAGTGAGGGAAAAGCTCTTATTTTCTAATTCGAGAAGATAAGCTTTAGAGTGAATTACTATTAATTTTGCATTTTTAGTTAAATCATTGCAGTTGGTTATTGGGCGTTAGAGAAAGTGTTGAAAACGGGGAGTGTTGAGCCTCCTGAAAAATGTGTAGTGGAGAGAGAGCAAGGTTCAGTGGGAGCTGCATTGGACACTCTTTCTAGGGGGAAAGTCTTGTGTGAAGAAGTTGGAGCTAGAGGATGAACAGTCCTTACATCTCGTCTCAAGTCATAGGAATGTTTTCACTGGGAGCTACACGTACAAGTGAACATGCGTAAAGGCTGTGAATTGTTGTATTTCATATAGATCATTACTTTTGGGTTTATTCAGTAATGGTTTCAATATAGAGCATGTAAAGTGGAAACCCTAAGTTCATTTGATGGTGTATGTTTAATTTTCCATGTCTCTGGAGTTGACAGTAGATGTTTCTTTCCCTTCTTTGATTATTTAAGGAAGAGCTTCAGTTATCACTCTCAAAACTCAGCAATGAATATGAAGTAATTAAAAATACAGCTGTGAAGGATATGAATTTGGATTCAGAATTACACAGCGTACGGCTGATTTTGGAAAAGAAGGAACAGGAGCTGAATGCGAGTATCAGTGAAAAGGAAATGCTGGTAGCTGAATTAGAAGAATTAGACAAACAGAACCAAGAAGCTACAAAGGTAACACTGCATTAAAGTCTGGGAAGCGTAAGGCTGCACAGTATAGTCAAGGACTGCACCCTGATTAGTGTGGGGAATTGTTTTATGTAATTTAATTGTGAGATTTCATTAGTAGTTTTGTTCATGATACTCTAGTCAGAGAGATTAACACACTGTGTGCTAGGTAGTATAATATTTTTGCCTTTGCAGGCTACATCATCTTAGGTGTAACTGAACAACTGAAATGTAAATGTAAATCTGGCTCTGTTTCAGTACAGTTGTATTTATAGAAGTAGACAGTGGATCTGCTTTGCGTGCAGGCTTTTAGTTTGTTAATTCTTGTTGTAGTGTTTAATAAGAGTTGAAATTATATAACATCTATTGTTTACTTTCTTTTGTTTTATATTCTTATTCATAAAATAATTAGATGTACTTGCTGTATTTATAAATAATTTTGCCATGTTGTAGTAGAAAGTTTTTGTTTTGTTTTGTTGTGTTTTAGGGAAGGGACTGCAGGGTGTGTTCAAGATCTCACTACTAGATCAGACTCGTAGTGATCCCCCTGCTTACTGCCTCTCATGGCATGTACCACCATGTCCAGTCTCAGTTGCTGTTTCAGTGTGCCCTGGGGGCAGGGGTGGGGCCAGCACAGCAGGCCTAGGGATTGAACCCCTGGCCCCTGTACCTGCTTGCAGGCACTTTAATCCATTGGTTATTTAAGCGGCCCCAGAAACTTATTTTTAAAGAAGATTAGAAATATCTGACAATTACTCTTGTGAAACAAATTTATAAAATGGTCTTGTAGCACTAAAATAAAAAAAAATATAAAATTACCATGTAAATTAATTTCTTTCAGCACGTGATTTTGATAAAAGATCAACTGTCAAAACAGCAAAGTGAAGGAGATAGCATTGTAAAGAAGCTGAAGCAAGAGCTCCATGATGAAATGAAGAGAGCTCAGCAGCTGGAAGGTGACCAGATGAGCCTGATCCAAGAGTTAGACCTGCAGAAAGAAAAGTTAACTCAAAATGAACTGGTTCTAAAGGATTTGCATGTAACCAAGAAGAAGCTTGAAGATGAAGTAGCAGATTTGGTAGATCAGCTAAGCAAAACACAGAAAAACAATTTAAATATCCAGAAGGAGAACATTCAACTCAAAGAAAAAATAAGACACAATGAGGAAGAGCTGTCTAGAGTCAGGAGTGAGTTAAATCAGTCTCTTAATCAAGCCTCAGACAGTCATTTCAAGGATCATTTACTTAAAGAAAAAGAAGATGAAGTTAAAAATTTAAATCAAAATCTTTCAGAAATAAAACAGCTCAATGAAAATTTAAAGAAAGATGTTTTTGATCTCAAAGTAGAAAAAGAAAAGTTGGCTTTAGAATGTGAAGATGTCAGGCATCATTTGGCAGAATCTATTGCTCGTAATAAACAGATTTCTCAGGAAAGAAATGCTGTTATAGAGACTTTAAAAAAGGAAAAAGAACAGACAGAAGCAGAAAGAGGTTTTTTGGAAGAAGCAAACAAATATAAGCAAGCTTTTGAAGTGTCAGATGCAAGTACCTGTGCCTCACAGTTGGAACATGAACATTTACTTAAACTCAATCGAGAGAAAGACTTGGAAATAGCAGGGCTTAAAAATAATATTGAGCAAATGGCCAGTGATTATAAAGAAAATAAGGAAGTTTTGTCATCTAGTCTAGAAAAGCAGAAGCACCTAATACAAGCCATAAATGAGAAAGATATTTTTATTGATAAACTTAAAGCAGAGAGTTCAAAACTACAGGAAGAATTGAGTAAATGTTCTCAAACCTTAAGAAAAAATGAGATCTTAAGGCAGACCATAGAGGAAAAGGATAGAATTCTTGGATCTATGAAAGAAGAAAATAATCATCTGCAAGAAGAATTGGAACGACTCAAGGAGCAGCAGAGTCGAGCTGTGCCTGGGGCTGAGCCTAAAACTCTGGGTAGTGTCACAGAACTAGAATGTGAGGTGTCTCAGCTGAATATAATCAAAGACCACTTGGAAGAGGAAATTAAACATCATCTAAAGATAATTGAAGATCAAAACCAGAGTAAGATACAGTTACTTCAGTCTTTGCAGGAGCAGAAGAAAGAAATGGATGAGTTCAGGTACCAACATGAGCAGATGAGCACTGCACACAGCCAGCTGTTTTTAGAGAAAGATGAAGAAATTAAGAATTTACAAAAAACAGTTGAACAAATAAAATCGCAGTTGCATGAAGAAAGACAGGATATTCAAACGGAGAATTCTGATATATTTCAAGATACTAAAGTTCAGAGTCTTAACATAGAAAATGGAAGTGAAAAACATGACTTATCTAAAGCTGAAACAGAGAGATTAGTCAAAGGAATAAAGGAGCGAGAGCTGGAGATTAAACTTTTAAATGAAAAGAATATATCTTTAACTCAGCAGATTGATCAGCTCTCCAAAGATGAGGTTGGTAAACTCACTCAGATTATCCAGCAGAAAGATTTGGAGATACAAGCTCTTCGTGCTAGAACTGCTTCAGCTGCCTATGCCCAGGATATTGTTTACCTTCAACAGCAGCTGCAGGCCTATGATTTGGAAAAAGGAAAACTGTTTGCTGTTTTAGATGAGAAGACCAGGGAAAATAGCCATTTAAAAACTGAGTATCACAAAATGATAGATATCATTGCTGCCAAAGAAGCGGCCCTCATTAAGTTACAAGATGAAAATAAGAAACTGTCCATGCGATTTGAAAGCAGTGGCCAAGATATGTTTAGAGAAACTGTTCAGAATTTGTCTCGTATCATTCGTGAAAAAGACATCGAAATAGATGCTCTAAGCCAGAAATGTCAGACTTTATTGGCAGTTTTACAGACTTCCAGCACTGGTAACGAGGGAGGTGTTAATAGCAACCAATTTGAGGAGCTCCTACAGGAACGAGATAAGTTAAAACAGCAGGTAAAGAAAATGGAAGAATGGAAGCAGCAGGTGATGACCACAGTACAAAACATGCAGCATGAGTCAGCCCAGCTTCAAGAAGAGCTTCACCAGCTTCAGGCACAAGTTTTGATTGACAGTGATAATAATTCTAAGTTACAGGGAGACTACACTGGTCTGATCCAGAGTTATGAGCAGAATGAAACCAAACTCAAAAATTTTGGGCAGGAATTAGCTCAAGTTCAGCACAGCATAGGTCAACTCTGCAATACAAAGGATCTCCTTTTAGGAAAGCTGGATAGCATTTCACCCCATTTCTCTTCTAGTTTACTTAGAGCAAGTACGACTGCTTTGTCAAGTGATTCTTCTCAGTTGCTTCAACTAGAGCTAGAAAAACTAAGAAAATCACTGCAAGAAAAAGATGCAGCAATTAGAACTCTCCAGGAAAATAATCACAGGTTGTCCGATTCACTTGTAGCTACCTCAGAGCAAGAAAGGAAAGAATACAAACAGAGTGACTCAGAAGTTAAGCAACTGAAAGAGAAACAAGAGGTTTTACAAAACTTACTTAAGGAAAAAGATCTCTTGATTAAAGCCAAAAGTGATCAGTTACTTTCTTCAAATGAAAATTTCACAAACAAAGTAAATGAGAATGAGCTTTTGAGGCAGGCAGTAACAAACCTGAAGGAGAGAGTATTAATTTTAGAAATGGAAATTGCTAAACTAAAAGTGGAAAATGAAAAAATAGTAGAAACATCAAAGGCAAAAGAAACTGAATACCATGCATTACAAGAGACTAACATGAAGTTTTCTATGATGCTTCGAGAAAAAGAATTTGAATGCCACTCAATGAAAGAGAAGGCTATTGCTTTTGAACAACTGTTGAAGGAGAAAGAACAGGTATGTTCTGCAGTTTATAGAAGGATGTATAGTTCTTAAATATTGTGTTACTTAAGAGTAATGTAAATGAAACATTTTCTTCCAATTTTCACTATAGAATTTAAGGATATCTGTATGCTATAGAGGTTGAGCATCCCCAACCCAAAATCTAAAATATGTGAGTGCTGATGTTATAGATCTTTAGATTTTCAGATTAAGATGGCCAACCAGTAGAGTCTGATGAAATATTTCAAAAATGTAAAAAAATGTGAAATTGATACTTTTGGATGAGAGATACTTGTTTTTTTTTTTTTTTTTTTTTTCTGGTCTTTTTGAGACAGGGTCTTGCTGTACAGTTCAGGATGGCCTTGAGCTCAGTTTTGTAGCCCAGACTGGTCTTCTCACCAATCCTCCTGCCTCAGCCTCCTGAGTGCTGGGATTACAGGTGTGCGCCACCACGCCCGGCTTACTTGGTTTGTTTTGACAGTAATCAATAATGCCTTCTATTAAAAGGAGTGTGTGCTCCCAAATGTTTTTCACAACTATTTAATTTCTCAAGCTTTTGTTCGTTCTTTGTAGTATGAGAAAAAGAAGTTAACTGAAATCTCTTTTGGAAAATAATTGTACTCCCTGTCTAGGAGTATGCATTAGATGAAAGGAACATACAATTTTGACTTTTGTTTTTATTTTATCCCAGCACTTTATTAAAGGCGCACACCTCTAATCCTAGTACTTGAGAGGCTTAGGCAAGAGGATCTCTTGAGTTTCAGGCCAATTGAGGCTACATAGTGAGTTTAAGGCCAGTCCAAACTACGTGTGAAACCCAGTCTCATAAAGGGGGAGAGTTTTGGCTTAGTGCAGAGGTCCTGTGTTCAATCCCCAGTATTGAAAATAAGCATTCTAACCTTTTCTCTTAATATAGTATTATGTTTGTAGAAGAGTTGCAGGGATCACAGACAGGGTGCTCACATACCTCACAGCCAGTTTATCTACTCTTAGCATCTTGTATCACTATAGTATTTGTCAGAACAAATGAACCAATCAGGAGGCGTTAGCATATAGTAAAGGTTACACTTTATTCAAGTTCTTTTAAGCTTTTACCTGATGTCATTTTACTGCTCCATGTTGCCATCTAGGGGCCAGTTGATACTTAGATATACTGCCTAAATTCAGAATTGACGTTGTCTACATCTTTTCTTGTTTTTGTGAGTTTGACAAAATTAACTATTTTTTAAAATAAATTAATGGAGAGAATGTCTTTTTAAGAATATATTTTAATATATTAAAATATATTAAATATATTAGGCGCATTGGCATATGCCTAAAATCCCAGCATTTGGGAGGCTTGAGGCAGGAGGATGGTGGCAAGTTTAAGGTCAGTCTGGAGCCCACTGCAATTGCAGAACATTTGACTGTGTATGTATCTGCTTCCTCTTAGTCCAAAGAGAAGTATATTCTTTTCCTTTTTTTTTCTAAGCAACATCAATAGGGAGGTGGGTCATGCCCACACACTGTACTCTGTAGAACGATTGTGAGGACAATATGCAATAAGTCAACTTTCAAAAAAAAGAAAGGGGAAAAGAAAAAAAAAAAAGTAATGTTGATTTAAAAGGGTTAATGTTTAATTGTTTGATCAATCTTATATACCTATATGTATTAATCTAAACTGATCTGATGATCAAAATATGTAATATAACCATTGTTAAATTTAAACAATAAAAATATTAAATTAAAAAAATAAATAAAAAATAAAGTCAGTCTGGAATACATAGTGATTTTGAGGAAGCATTCAAAAGCAGAAAGGCAAAAAAAAAAATAAATAAATAAATGAGCGGAAATGTGTTTTAGCTGCGGGGCAGGGCACCTAGGTATGGTTCTGGCCAGTGCTTTTGCACCTGCAGGCCACCAGCATGGAAGCTAGGATGATGTAGTGTGGATTTGAAGACCCCTGTTAGCCATGGCTTCTTGCTCCACCCCAGTCTCTGGGCCATGCTGACACTGGGCCTCTTGTATCAATGAAACTGTTCCCTGTGGAAAAGTTGTAGAAGACAGTGCAGCAAGGTTTGTGGAAGCGTGCATCCAAACAGATATTGGTGGGTCTGCACTGTCATCTTTGAGGCCACAGCCACAGGCTGCACTACAGCCTAGGTGAGCATCCACAGCACGTGTGCTTGGATGACTGATAGCTTTGTTTTTGTTGTTGTTAAAGTTTTATCTGTGAAATGAACTCAAGTTTCTGGCCACATATATGAATGCTAACATCTATATATAAATTGCATGGAATCAAGTGACACTAGGAAACACAGAAATCATAGAACTACTCTGGGGCAGGTTTGGTTAGAACATAATAATGGTTTTAATGATAGGAAGTATTGTAACAATGGCATTACAAGCCTACAAGCTACTATTTTTATGGATTCCTAAGTAAAGACTAGTGCACATCATAATTATACCTTTTTAAAAGGAAATGAAGGATGAGCCTAGGAACCATAGTAACTCTCCTCTTTAGAGACTTAGTAGCCATGTGGACAGCACTTACCAGGTAACCTATGGGTTGGACACCCCCGAAAGTGCAGTGTGTGACTATAAAGCCATACAGATTCACACAAGAGCTAGTTCTATGAGAATATTTTAATCTATGTTGATAAAATGTGTAAGAGAGACAGGTGTAATCTCAGTTCCCCAGTGTTCTGGATTTTTTCTGTATAGCGTTCTTACCCATATATCAGGAAGATGTCCTCTAAAGCACACAGATTTTGGTGGTAGCTCAGAGGAACTGGGAGAAAAACCATGTGGTTGTGAAGCTCAAAGTATGCTGATGAATCCTGTGTACAAGCCATGTTGGAGGTGAAGCCCTTGAAAGATAGGATCGGAACTTAGCAACCTTGGTAGTCTGACCAGTGGTCAGGAGTCAGACGCCAAGGAGGAGAAATGGGCTTCAAGTACAAAGGGTGCAGGACTCAGCTAGGAGTAACTCTAGCGAGGGAAAAGATGAGAAATTAAAATAAACAGGTAAATACTTGAAAGTTCCTGCTACCTGTAACTAAAATTAATACCTGAGGGCCAACCAGATAGCTCAGTGGATTAAAACATCTTCTTAGGCAGATGCAGGAAGTGGGTTGGGTCTCCTGTCCCACCCCTGTGGCATCCTGAGAAGGCAATTGAGATGGGGCATGGTGGTGCATGCCTCTCAGCGCTGCTTGGGAGACTGAAAACAAGAGGATCTCTACAGGTCTCACTACGTGAGTCTAATCAGTGTAGTGAGACCCTGTACTAAATTTGATAACAATATAACACAAAGCCTTTAAAGAAAAGGTTTTTTTGGACTCCAGAGCTAGAAATAAGTATATAGTTTTTTTTTTTTTTTTTTTTTTTTTTTTAAGGAATATAAACTACTTAGTGACCACTGGTCACCATTATTTACAATAAAGTAAGCAATATATATTAGGATAACATTCTGACTACTACAAAGTCATTTTCCTGGCTTCTGCTGAAAACAATAACCAGAATACTGAAAAGGCTGAGCCTACGTGTAAGGAACAAGTTGGGGTCAAGAAAAGACATGCAGGTCAGTAGTTTAGATTACAAGTTTGTCCACTCATTTATTCTAGGTCCTAAATTGTGAACACCTCTAGCTACTCAGTAGGTTCCTATAAGCCAAGTCTTAAGACATACATAAATATGGATATCTATCTGTCTGTCTGTCTGTCTGTCTGTCTGTCTGTCTGTGTCTGTCTGTCTGTCTATCTATCTATCTATCTATGTTTTCTCATTTTGAGACTGGGTCTCACTGTGCAGTTCAGGATGGCCTTGCACTCTCTTTGTAGCTCAGGCTGGTCTTGAACTCCCAAGACCCTGCTACGTCAGACTCCCAAGTGCTGAGATTGCAGCCATGCTCCACCATGCCCAGCTAGGTTAAGACTTCTGGGGGAGGGAGGATGTTTTGGAAATAAATTGCATTTTTGTGACTAAAGATAGATACAGATTCTGATATGGCTGCTTTGAAAATATCTACTTTAAATTGTCCAATGAACCACAAAACCATCTATTTAAAAGATTATGGCTTCAGAAAAACTTTCTATTTAAGTGGAAGTGATTTCTTAGGTTGCTGAGAATGATGGCATCTCAAACATGAGGTTATCGCCCACAATTTTTGTTTTGGTGAGTCTTTAAAAGCAAAACAAAAACCAACTTACATTACAATTTTATTTATACACACAAAAAAAAACTCAGAATGGTCCTTAGGCATATGAGCTAAAACATGAGTGCTGATTTGGACTATGAACAATTCCCCTCAACATTTAAAGAGGCAAAGGAAATGTATCAGGCTACCAAATGCTCTTTTTTTTTTTTTTTTTTTTTTGTCTCTTTTTGAGGCAGGGTCTCACTATGCAGTTCAGGTTGGCCTTGAGCTAACTTTTTGTAGACCAGTTTGGTCTTGAACTCGCATTGATCCTCTTGCCTCAACCTCCAAAGTGCTGGGATTACAGGCATGCGCCACCATGCCCGGCTCCAAATGCTCTTTTTTGATAAAGGAAGCAACTACAAAAGCTTTATTTGTTCAAAGTAACCAATGCTGTAGATGCAAAACAAAACCCAACAACTTCCCCAAATAATATTTTCTTTTTTTAAAGAATTTTTTATTTTATTTTTTTCTTGTTTCAGAACTTTTGTTTGTTTATTCACTTTTATGGCTGGCTCAGCCTGCCCTGAGGGCAGGGCTGGGGCAGCATGTGGTACCTGCAGCTGCCTAAGCTTTCTTAAGCAGGTGATTTAGACCACTGAGCCATCCTGCTGGGCCCCCCAAATACTATTTTCAAAACTGACATATTAAACTTGATTTTCATTAGAATGTCTTTTTCATACTAGTAAATCAAAACCAAGACCGATGTTTCATATACATATATATGTATGTATTCATATATACATCTGCACATATATATAAAAATGATATGTTACTGAGCTTCATCTTCTGCACAAGAATGCCAAGTTAGCCTCTCTTCATAAAAAGCAATTACGATCTGAGGACATTTCCCATTTACCTCTTTTGCCAGCACCAAGCCAGCCTCATCTGAATCTTTCCATTTCATAAGAAACATCAATTCTCCACTATTCTGTGTGGCACCAATTATTCGTTTAGGATCAAGACCTCTAGAAAAACCTCTAGGTTTGTCAGCAGTGTCTCTTTTTTCTCTTTGACTTGCTGCCATCAGATTCACTGTCACATAAAGATTTTCTTTTTTCTTTACCAGGTTTTTGCGAATTAAAAAAGGCTTCAATTAACTCTGGATAATCTAAATTTTCTTCAGGGATCCCATGTATTGTCAGCATCTGTAAATCCCTTCCACTTCAGAACACACTCCACCTCCCTATTCACTACACATCAGTCCAGTACTTTTTTCTACCCCAAACTCTTCAGGTTCTGCTTCCTCAACTTTTTCACTTTTTTCCATTTTGTTTCCTTCCCATTTTTTGCAATGTAGTTTTATTGGAGGCTATTTTTTACTGCAGACTCGAAGAGCTATTATTCACTGCCTTGGATGCTGGGTCGTGGGTCTGTAGTCTTGGCCTGCGCGCCAGCAGCTCCACTCACAGCAGAGCGCAGGGGGCCGAGGCACAGTGTGGGCAAGGATCGAAATAGGTATATAGTTTGAAATGAATTTTACAGATGAGGAAAGAATAAAAACTAAAGTGAGGAGAAAAAAATAAAAGGTACAATTCAGTGCACAGTCTTAGGCATAAAGATGAGGACCTGCTCACCAAATGTTGATCTCTGTCCCGAGGAATGTACATAAAGAATTCTAGCAGGGATTAGCGATGACTGATAGCTTTGTTACTGAGGAACAGACATATTTTGCTCAGGACTCTGTGCCATAGAGAAGTTTGCCACCTAGTGGCTCATTGATGATACTGCATCTCTTGACCTCTGCTGAACAGTGATGAGATGGTTACAATCTTCAGTGGCACTAAGGCCTTCATCAGTGGGAGTGGTGAATCAGATATCTGGGTGGTCGTGTGCAGAACCAGAGTACTAAGGCCCGAATGGCATCTCATACATCATTGTTGAGAAAGGGAGCCCTGGCCTCAGGTTTTGCAAGAAGAAAAAAAGATGAGGTAGAACTTGTATCCAAGTTTTGCTGTCATCTTTGAAGGCTGTGCTACTATGACTAACGGAATTGGAAGTGAGGGACAGGGCTTCCTCCTTGCCATGAAAGGATTAAATGCAGGGTGGATCAGCATTGTTTCCCACTCCCTTATCCTCACCTGAGACCACCTCAATGTGCACAAACAGTTTGGAGCACCCTTAGCCAGGTGCCTGTAGCTGCAGTTCAAATTAGCAGGCCTGGCACCAAGGCTGGTGACTATGTGGCTGGTGATCTGAGCTGCAGCAGTGGTTCTGCCAGAGAAGTGGCAAGATGCACTGGTCCTGTGCTCCACTGGCTAGCTGTTTGCTAACTCAAACCAGGCTCTAAAAATGCACAGAGGCTGTGACTAACTGAAAGATGGTGCTGTTCAGTGTACATGTGGGACTAGAGGCCAAACAAGTTCTAGAAGATAGCAAGCAATGAAGTGATACTGATTTCTTGAGGCCTGCTTTAGGAGTATACCTGTGCATGGTATCTGGCTTGTTGTTCATTGTGTAGCTTCAGTTAGAGTTGACTGGTTCCCTGTGGGCTCTAGGGTTCCAAATCAATTATGAATTAAAGTGAAAGGCTGAGCTCTTCTAGGCTAGAACTTGGACTGTGTGTTGGCTAGAACCTGGACTGTGTGTTGGTGGCAGGGCTAGCTTTGGACTAGAGCAGAGTCCTCAGTAGAACTGGAAGTATTGCTCTCGTAAGAAATGTCACAAAAAAGACCTACCACCTTATTTTTCTGAATCTGCAAAACAGCCAGTAAATGGAACCAAAGTCGTGTATTCGCCCTCATTGTCTTAATTTTGCTAGCTCGCTGTGTTCTTCTCTTTCTAACAGCCTGGGTATTTTTACTGAGAGTTCCTGCTTGTAGTGCAAAGGTGAGGGCAATGAGAATGCCTTCCTGTCTCTCTTGCAATCTCTCTTGTAGCATTAGTATCTCTGGAAAGCACACCTCTGAATATAAGTCATGGTATACTGAGTATTTGGGAGAAGTTCTAAGCTGTGATTTAGGGTGTATCTCCACCTTGGGACTATCTGAACATCAAGGGCTGAGATTAATTAGAATTTGAATATTTCATGTTGCTTTTTTCTTTTTAGAAGCCTGTGGTCTAAGAATGTTATCCAAGGTCTCTGTAAGCCTTCTTGATAAGTATTTTGAGTGTATTTTCTGAGTTTCTGTTTGCTTTATTTTGGAGTTACTGCTTCTTTTAGACATTTTAAAATACTACCTTAATAATATCTATACTTTTTTGTGTGCTGTTCAGAAAAGTATTTTACTTTAAAGCTAAAAATAACTTCTTTCCAACAGGGCAAGGCCGGGGAGCTAAATCAGCTTTTAAATACAGTGAAAGGAATGCAAGAGAAGACAGTTACATTTCAGCTGGAGAGAGACCAAGTCACACTGTCCTTGAAACAAAAGCAAATGGAGAACAATGCCCTACAGAATGAGGTATGTTTTCAGTTGGAGGGAATAGTGAGTCACACAGCAAGTTTAATAACTTGTAAGTAGGGTAACTAGAAAGACTATGAACTAAAGCAAATTCATCTCTTTGTTTATTGTTTATTGTCTGATGTGCTTTAGTAAGAGTTGACTTTTCAGGTTGCATTTCATTGGTTTTCCAAAGTGAAAATCATGACATTCTTTTTTTTTTTTGTCTTTTTGAGACAGGGTCTCACTATGCAGTTGAGGCTGGCCTTGAGCTCACTTTTGTAGCCCAAGCTGGTCTCGAACTCGCCCCAATCCTCCTGCCTCAGCCTCCCGAGTGCTGGGATTACAGGCGTGAGCCACCACGCCCGGCAATCATGACATTCTTAATTAAAAAGTTTTCAACGCTAGGGATCACCCAGTCGATACCCCCCTTCCTGTCTTTCTGATGGAAGCTTTCTTTCTCCTAATATATTCTGCTCATAAAAAAAGAAGTTCTCACCCATACTATATGGAAAAATAGTGAGATTTATGGAAAGAGGAGTCAGTTACAGTAGAGCTCAGGACTTGTGCATAATTCTGTTAATTCCATTTTCCCTTTTACTCACAAAGAAGTGAGGTCCTACAAAGTAGCTCTTTCAGATGACTTCTTCAAGGTTATTTCAGGCTTGTTCCCAGCATACATACATCTTGTAAGCTATTAATACACAATTTTTTATTTATTTATTTTTTTATTTTAGGGAAGGGTCTACAGGGTGTTCAGGGTCTCACTACTAGATCAGACTCATAATGATCCAACTGTTTACAGCTTCCCGAGAGCTGGGATTACAGGCCTGTTCCACCACGTCCAGTCTCAATTGTCTTCTCAGCATGCCCCAGGGTCAGGTTCGTCGCAGCAGGTTTAATCTGCTGAGTTATTTGGTCAGCCCTTAATACACAATTAATAAATTTCAGTAATGGGAAAAGATTTGATGATACATTGGTTTTGTAGCTGGAGGGGGACATAGAGGCAAGTGAGCTTTGTGTAGAAGAAAAGTAAAGAAATGTCCTCTACCTAGGTTCAACACTTGCGTGACAAAGAATTACGGCTCAACCAGGAGCTAGAGCGATTGCGTAACCATCTTCTAGAATCAGAAGATTCTTACACCCGGGAAGCTTTGGCTGCAGAAGATAGAGAGGCCAAACTAAGAAAGAAAGTCACAGTACTGGAGGAAAAGCTGGTCTCGTCCTCCAGTGCAATGGAAAATGCAAGGTAACTATGTAACTCTTGCATTAACTTTAACTGAGTACATTTTGAGTGTAGAGTCAATTAGCATTTTTTGAATGTCAGTCATGTTCACAAAGTTCATTGCTTTTTACAAGGAAGGAACTGAAAGCGAGGAGGTTTAAAACCCTGACTGAACCCCTGCTCTCACGTTCAAACCCTGTGTCTTCAGCACTACCCTAGAGAATCACCACTGGTCCCTTCAGCTGAAGTTCTGGCTCACTCACACATTTACAGTGGAATGTAATTCGTTTGGCTCGCTGCTGGGTGGCAGTGTACAATGGTCCCATTAGATAGTGCAGACTGTCAAGCACGTAGCACTGCCAGTTCCAGCCAGCAGGACAGTGATTATTTGTTATCACCCCCAGCACTAATGTAACTTACATGGCTTACTTTCCATCAGAGGACCTATGGTTGAACCAGATCAGAATATGTGAAGGAGAGGGGAGGAGAACAGCAAGGTGAGGGCCTCTGTCAGGATGAACAGTGAGCTTGTACTCCATTAGAGCTTCTGAGTGACCATGATACTGCATTTTATGCGATTATTTCTCTTTCAAGAATTTTACTTTTGTTTTTTAAGTTTTTGTTTTTGTTTGTGCAAAAATACGTATTTCACTTCAAGAAAATCATACAAACCAAAACAAAACAGCATAGAACAACTTGAACTCATCCAAGATAATCATTTTTATGCATTGTATATATATATATATATATATATATATATATATATATTTTTTTTTTAAAGCAAAATCATACTATTAATGCTGTTTTGTTACCCTTTTCTGTCATGTAGTAGTATGAGTATCAGCATATATTAAGCCAAATAATTCTGAAATATCATATGGCTAAATAACATACCATTATTTGGATTTAAAATATTTTTTTAAAATTAATTGAGTTTATTGGTACACTTAAGGTAGACAGTGATCACATTCATCATAGGGAGTTAGTACCTGTACATGGTACATCTGATACATCTGTTTTGGTTTTGCTTTGCTTTTTTAGTACTAGAAATCAAAGTCAGGACCTTGGGCTTGCCAGGCAGGCACTTGTGCTGCTTGCTGAGCTACCTCCCAACCCTGTACATGATACATCTTAATTCTCTTTTTTCCCCAGTTCCCTTCCTTTCCCTTCAGTCCCTCTTCCCCTCCTTATTTACAAAAGCTCTATTTCTGTTTTTTCATTTCTTGTTTTTTTTCTTTTCTGTTTGTTTCCTAACCCCCCTCCCTGATTGGGCTCTGCATTTAGCAATTTTCTTCATATTTCCCAATATCTGTTACACATTTTTGGTCCTTGTTTATACTTCTAGCTTCTCATACCAGAGAAACAATACAGTATTTACAACCATGTGTCCAATTTATTGCATGTAAGTGTATGTTGACATAATTTCTTTAACCAAGTCAGTTATTACTAGAAAGAGTGTTTTAACTTTCCAGAATCACTAAGAGCTATTATGATATCCTTAGATTTATTTTTTTGTAGGGGACAGTGTGAATTTTTAGCAGTGGAACTTCTGAATCAAGTAATACTTTAAAACTTTTGAGATTGTATTACAGAAGTACTTTTTAGAAAAATAAATTGCTGGTGTGCATATCTTTATATTTCCTTCTGTGTATGATGCTGAGAGAACTGTAAGGAGATACTAGATATTTGCCTGCAGAGAGCATATGTCTAAGGGTGAATCCTTCTCATCACTTTGCAGGATGTATTACTGTACTTTCTTACTCAGAATGAAAATAGATTTAGTATGAAAATTAAAACAATAATTCATGTATGTCAAATATAGGAGAAATGTCAAATATTTTTGGACTGTCGCATTATGTATCATAATTCATCCTTACAATTTTCAGACCTTTATTTTTTCTAATTAAAATAGTTGCCTGTCTCTGTGCCTTTCATTTACCCTTCCTAATAACTTCCAGAATAACCTTCTTTAGTAGTTATGGCTTTGTAACTCCCTTCTTTTTTTTTTTTTAAAAAATCTTGTATTTATTTGGTACAGGGTCTCACTATGCAGCTGAGACTCATAGTGATCCTCTTGTCTCAGCCTCCCCAGTGCTGGGATTCTAGGCCTGTACCACCACAACCAGTGCTCCAGGGCCCATATGGCATGCAGTACCAGGGATTGAATCTGGGTCCTTGTACTTGCCAGGCAGGCACTTCAACTGCTGAGCTATCTCCCCTTATGCTCTTGAGTAAGAACTTTGCTAGATACTAAGTACCCATGAAGACTTGTGCAGTGTTTTGGCTGTCTTTTTTTTTTTTTTGTCTTTTTGAGACAGCATCTTACTGTGCAGTTCAGGCTTTTACCTCATTCTGTAGCTCAGGCTGGTCTCAAACTCGCAACAATCCTCCTGCCTTAGCAATCCTCCTGGGTGCTGGTGTCTGCCACTGAATATCATCCTTATAGTACATAAAGGATGTATGCCAGTGGCATAAGCCTTGGTAAATAAATTACTTAGGGGTCTCTGTCTTATTTGGGAGAGTCAGAGGGCTTATTGTACTTGATATAGATAGAAGGAAACATGATGGTGAAAGATAAACAGCAGTTTGTCAGTAGGTAGTCTTTGGGAAAGTTGTGTGTTCACTGTGAGTGCTGGTGTCAAAGCAAGGGGGCACCAGTATTCTGGACAGACAAATGATCACAGAGATCCCTTATAACTTAAAATACTGTACGTTATATCTGAGACTTTTAACCTAGAAACAGGAATTTTGAAGTTTGAATTTTTCTTTTGCTAATGTTCTTGGTTAGCCTGATTCCTGGGCTTTAAAATGATTAGCAGCTGTTCAGAGTCACTTGCACAGGAGAGATGATTGAATTAAAAGAAACAAAAAAGGTCAAAGGAAGTTTTGGGGTTTCTTTGAGATCTAACTTGAATTTAATGCAGTAAATATAAAGAAGGTGAAGTTAGTAGAGGCAAACATTTGAATACTAGTAGGGCAAGGAAAGTTGATATAAAGTAAAGATGGTGTTTCAACAGGAGAAGATGATAAAAGCTCTAGGATAAGTGGTACTGAGGATTACACAACACTGTGTATACACTTAGAGTTCCTGCTGTAGCTGCCTTCACATGCTTAGCTTATACACTTTCGGCTCTACATTACTACCATAGAAAGAAATGTGCGGACAAGGGAAGGTGCTTTCCTCCTGTTTAAAGTAACCCTAGTCAGGTGTGGAGGTGCACTCCCATGATCCCAGCAGTTTTGAAGCTGAGACAGGAGGATAGCCTTGAGTTTGGGGCCAGGTTAGGCTATATAATCAGACCCTGTCTCTCAAAAAAGGAAAAAAAAAAATCTCTAAAATGTTTGAAATCTAACAAATTTGAATTTAATGCAGTAAGGTGAAGAGGAGTCATCTTGTAAAAGTACCTTAGGAGGCAGAAACAGTTTGACTTTGGCTTTTTCTTTTTAAGTCACCAAGCCAGTGTCCAGGTGGAGTCACTACAGGAACAGTTGAACATGGTCTCCAAGCAGAGAGATGAGACTGCCCTGCAGCTGTCTATGTCTCAGGAACAAGTAAAGCAGTATGCCATGTCATTAGCCAACCTCCAGATGGTTCTAGAGCACTTCCAGCAAGGTAAGTTTCTATCAGTGAAGAAAATCATTGTAATTGGAGCTTTTGCCTTTCAAGATCCTGATTTAGATTACGTATAAAGAAATCACTGAAAAGTTCCTCACTTATAGGAAGGAAAGATATATAGCCTTATAACAAATTTAGATTCCTTTTACATTTAAGGCTGGAGAATAGAAGCTATCCTGTTGCTAGTTAAGACAGAGATTGGGCAGCTGTAAGGGTAGTGCTGAAAAGGGAAGATCTAGTGGGAATGCAAAAAAGAGATGTTTGCAGAGAAAATAATGATTCTTCAGGAATATTAATACCCCTTTAGAATGTTAATTGCTAAATATTTATTAACATGGTCACTATCCATTTGTGCTTTGTTAATTATTTTTTGTTTTGGTACTTGGGCTTATTGCCAAGCAGAACACTCTACCCTAGGCTCTACCCCTGCAACCTGTTATTTATTTATTTATTTGTTTGTTTGTTTGTTTGTTTGGTACTGGGGATTGAACTCAGGACCCTGCACTTCCCAGGGAAGTGCTTGTTCCACTGAGCTATCTCCCCAGCCCTGCTTTATTTTGTTTTGAGGCAAGATCTCATTGTGGTTGCCTAGACCTCAGACTTGTCATCCTCCTCTCTCAGTCTCTGAAGGAGCTGAGGTTATAGGCACGCATCATAATGCTTGCTGGCTTACATTTTCAAATCAGCCCAATTACATTTTGGGGAACACAGAAGCAGTGATCAGAGCAGTTTTCCTCTGGACACCAAGCGTGCCTTTTCACATTCTACTTCTTATCCTTAGCTTTATCTCCTTCCGGTCATTTATCCATCTGCTTAACCATTTGTTGATTTATATGTTCAGCATGTACTGACAGTGGATCAACTGCTAGTTGCATGGGGCATGTAAGGATGGTGAAGTAACTGACAGCTTTATAGTTTTGTACCTAAGCAAAACTTTGTATCTGTACCTGTGTTTCCCTTTCAGGGTGATCTACATGGTTGGAATTTCAAATTTTAATTATAAGAATTTTCTAGGTTTACTTTATGAAGTCGTTTTGAGAGTACAGTGCATCCAAGGTAGTATGGTACTGAGACTGAGAGCATTGCCAAGAGGAAGCACTGAGTGAAGCAGTGGAGGAGAGGCTGGAACTGCACACAGACCCCTTGGGGCAGGACTTGTTCAGGAGCAGAAATGGCGAGCCTGTTGCTCCCATTGCACTTTGTGTGGGCCCTGCATTATTGCCTATTTTGGGATGCTTGGGCTTTTCTGTTTAATTGTTAAAATATCGGGGATTTAGAAGTCTACTTTTATCGTACAGTTGCAAAAAAATAATATAACTTTCTTTTTAGAGGAAAAAGCTATGTATTCTGCTGAATTAGAAAAGCAAAAACAAGTTATAGCTGAATGGAAGAAAAAGGCAGAAAATCTAGAAGGAAAGATGTCGTCTTTACAGGTAAACTGAAATTTTTCTCTTAGACATTTTATTATTTAGTAATTACATATTGTTTGAGTGACAACTCTGTATCTAGCCCTCTTCTGGGCAGAACAGTGCATAAGATGCTCAGGATTGGCTAGGTATGGTGGTGTACATCTATAATCCTAGCACTTGGAAGGCAGAGACACAAAGATTGCTGTAAATTTGAGACCAGCCTGGGCTGCTGTCTAGCCTAGCAAACTGTCTCAAAAAGACAAAAAATAAAATAAATAAATAAATAAACCTAAGGATTTCCTCAGTGACTTAAAATTATGAAACTATATAGAGAACGTGAATGTAAGATGGAAGGATATTGACACTCT
>PVJA010005127.1:62698-81156 GCA_004027025.1 Myocastor coypus | reverse complement strand
GGAAGAGGAGGAGGAGGAGGAGGAGGAAGGGGAGGAAGAGGAGGAAGAGGAGGCTTACAGCAAAGGAAAAAATAGAGAAAAAGGGGGAGGAAAATTTGAGGATTGAGCTGGGGAGATAGCTCAGCAGAATAAGAGTTTGCCTTGCAAGCACAAGGGCCTGAGTTTAATATCCCTAGTTCCACAAAAAAAAAAGAAAGAAAGAAAGAGAAAAGAAAAAAATAGAGGATCAAATGAAGGGAAGTTTAAATTTTGGCTAGAAATCTAACCAAAGACAGAAAAAAAAAAAAAAAAAAGCCCTAGTGGAGGGAAAGAGATGAAAGATGCTAAAAAGAGCCCTGGTCAGTGATTCTTACTCATAGTTTGGTCACTGCAATAGTGGAAAGTCTGATAAATGGTCTTTTATCTTCTCATTTAGAAAATCCATACACCAAATTTTGCACAGAATTCTTGGGAAGTCAAGGGCTTCCCTGAGCACTATCTCTGTCCTTTATATGAGTCCTTAATTCCTAAGAACTCTCGAACAAGGCTGACATCACAGCCTTGGAGGAGGTGAGTGGTGGTAAAACCGAAACTACAGCGAGGCTGGCCATGCCACATGGCACCCCAGCCAAAAATAAAATCACCTACTAGAATTTCACATACAAAAAGCAATATTATGGGCAGCCCAGGAGAGATAGACATCATAAGATTTTTGAAAAGAAAAATAGTAGAAAATTAAATGAAAGTTTCCTTTGAAAGCTATTGCTTTTATAAATGACATAAAACAGTTCCTTAAAACAGATTTTCAAGCTATAACCAACTCAAATGTACAATGATATGATAATGTCTATGTAAATTTCAGCATTTCATTTAAATGGGCTATGTTAAAGCCATTTTAAATTATAATTATATGGTTTACATTACATAATATCATGAAGCCATATTTATGACCCGCTGGGAAATAAAGAACATCAACTAGAACTAATGTGAGGTAACAACTGTGTAAAAAGAAATAAGTACTCTCACTGTAGTTCGAGTATGTTCTCTCAAAAAACATGTGCTGGACACTTTATTCCAAAAGCTACTGCGCTGGGGGGTGGGACCTAAGGGACATGTTTAGTTGATGAAGATTCTGCCGTCTTGAGGAAGCAGCGCTGCTTACCAAAGGGGGCGAGTCTGAGTGCCCTCGTGCTTCCTCTCGCCATCTCGGCTACCCAGGGGCAGTGTGGTACAGTGTCCCTCAGCAGACACCGGAACTGCACTCCGGACCCACCCAGCCTCCAGAGCCAGGAGCCAAAAAAATCTCTTCATATCACCTTGTCTGTGCTGCTCTGCTATCGCAGCACCAAATGCACAAGGATGGTGTGTGTAAAGTAGCTGTAGACAGGAGAAGGAAAAGTATTTACCAGACTCCTGAAGGCCTGGGCAACATGTTTTTTGCCTTGTTTTCAGACAACAAATTTGTCCAACTTGTAATTTCTAAAAAATTGAAGACGATAGTCTTTCACATCTGATTTTATAGTCTATATTTAATAGTATAATATGATAAAACAAGTTTAATGTAGCTTCTTACAGACAGACCTTCAAGCCTAAAAATTAGGTTACATATTCAAGGCTCCCCTGGAAAATCTTTTCTAACTCTAATCCATTTACTGCATCTTACATCTATACCATGCCTCAGTTTAAACTTCTTTTTATTTTATGAAAAAATAAAACAAAATTTCCCAGCAAAATAATAAGAGAACAAGAACATAAATTAGTACACTGGGCAACATTATATTAAAAGTAGAGTATAAGACATAAAGCACAAAGATTCTTACAAAAAAGAAACCAACATAAAATAACATTCAGTTTTCAATGAACTAAAAGAAGCTACTGGTATAAATGATAGAAACTAGCACATATATTAAAATATTTTTGAGACAATGAAATACATCATCTGAGGAAATATTTGAATTTCTCCCAGCTTTTTCTTCCTCTCTTCCCTATTTTACTCTGCCTCTGTCTGTATCACTCTCATTTCTCATATAAAAGAAATCCTGTGCTATTTGAGCTAGTGTGTCTGATTTATTTCACTTAACACTGTTCTCAAGTTGCATCCATTTACCTACAAATGTTTCATTTATCTTTTGTTTTGAGAGGCCTAATATTTTGAATTCTTTATGTATTCTTGATGTTAGTCCTCTATGGAATGGCTGGCCAAAAAAAATCCCTTTGTATAATCTCTTCATTCTGTCAGTTGCTTCCTTTGCTATGCAGAAGAGTTTTTAAACTCAATATAACTACATTTCTGGGTTCTTGGTATTATTTCTTGTGCCACTGGGGTTCTTCTCAAAAGGTCTTTACCTACACCGTTGTCTTTGAGAGTATTTTTTATTTATTTTCTCTTCCAGCAGAATAAGTGTTTCTGCTTTGACATTCACAGTTTTGATCCATTTTGGTGAGATATATGAGTGCAGCTTCAGCCTCCTGCCTGTGCACATCCAGTTTTCCCACCACCATTTATTACAGAAACTCTCTTTCTTCTAGTATGTTTTTGGTCCTTTTATCAAAGATTCAGTAGCAGCATTTTCCAGGGGTTGTTTCTGCTTGCTCTCTCTCTCTCTCTCTCTCTCTCTCTCTCTCTCTCTCTCTCTCTCTCTCTCTCTCTCTCTCTCTCCCTTCCTTCCTTCCTTTTGAACGTATGTGGTACAGTGTCTCATTGTGAAGCTTGAACTCATAGTGATCCTCCTGTTTTCAGCCTCTGCAGCCCTGGGATTACAAGCATGCACCACTATGCCGACTTGGTAGCCAGCTCCGCTGACCCAGGGGCAGGGATGGCATGGCATGTGGTGTCAGAGATCGAACCCTGGTCCCTGAGCTTGCCTAAGCAGGCACTTAGTCCACTGAGCTAACTCACTGTCTCTGTTTCTTCTTCTTATGTTCTGTGCTACTGATCCACATGCCTGTCTTTGTGCCTGTATCATGCTTTTTTCATCACTGTACCTTTATAGTTATAACTTCGAGTCTGGATTCTAATGCTACCTGCTTTGCTGTTGTTAGTTAGGATGGCCTTTGGAATTCTGGGTCTTTTCTGGTTCCACATAAATTTTAGGTGTGTTTTTTCCTAGCTTCGTGAGAGATGACATTAGTATTTTGATGGGATTACATTAAAGCTTTAAATCAGTTTTGGAAGCATACTGATTTTTTAAATGCTGTTTCTTTCTCTCCAGAAAGAGGGGATATCACTCCATTTTCTGAAGTCCTGTTCAGTTTTGCTTTGCAGAGTTTTACGATTTTAATTGTAGGGGCTTTTCACTCATGAAGTCATGTGCTGGCAACATCATTTACTTCTAGAAACTGTGGCTACGTCAGAACTTAAACATGTCACTAGACTAAGCCCTCTTTTTCAGGACAGCTCCCTCAACAGTCTGCTGACTCCCCCTGACCCTGGCGTCTCACAACAGAGCACAGCCCCCTGACCTTCCTGGTCTGAACCCTGGCTGCCCAGTAAATCCTAGGAGATCCGCAGTTAGCGCTCACCCTCTCCAAGCCTAGCTCCCAAGGCTGCCTCTCACACTGCCTGTATGGAAGAATGTCACTTCAGCCCTGCATCTAAACTCTCCTCCTGGGTGTTGGTCTCTTTGTAGATCAGGTTGATCTACTGATTGTCAACTCTGTTGCCCTGTGATGTAGAGAACTGAGGGGCTACAAGTGGGGTATGCAGCTCTTGGGTCTTCCTGGCACTGGTGTAATACCCAGGGGTAACATCATTAACTGGGGACTAGAAGCCTGTCTTCTCATTCCTCCTGGCCCTGGTGCAGGGCTTCGGTGTGCATCAGCATTGGCTGGTGTTAGGGTATATGGTTCTCAGCTCTTCCTGCTCTGTTGTGGGGCCAAGCAGGTGTCAGTGTCACCTGGGACCCTGTTACAGAGTTTTAACAGTGTTATATCCTATATTAACCACAGATGGACTCTGAGAAATAAGCGTGAGCCCTGCTGATGAACCTCTAGGCAAAACCAGGATACAATGCATAGCGAGCATTTCCAGGAGATGAACCATGTGAGCTTAGCGTTCTTTTTCTATATTCTTTTGCACAGCTCCACTGAAATTTTTTGGAAATAGAGACCAATAAGAATTTAGCTTATCATTTAAGAAATGGTCTGTAGTATACAGAATGTCCTTCTACAAAGCATGTTTTGTAAGTCCAATTGTACTTCAAAAAAAAAAAAATCTACTCCAGAGCATGATATTAAAAATGTTTGACTGCAGATAAGAGAGTCCGCAATTAACAAAGGTGCTCATGGACATCTCCCTTAGAAAACTTCCCAGAGGCTCCCAAAGGCCTCATAAAGGGAAGAGATCCAAACAGTAGAATTATTTCATGTGTGAAGTTAAAAATGACAGAGAAAGATATTTGTCATTTGCAGTCTGCCTTTCCCTAGAAACAGCACCAGGCACTGGGGACTTAGTGGCATGGAGGGAGCATTGTGCATTCTTATTTTACAAAATTTTTGCAGAGCTGCTCCACAGCTCGACCTAATCATGAAAGCAGCCTCCCGGGCAGAAGCAGAAAGCAATAGATGCCTGTTCTTAGGCTGCTTGCTGAGAATATTGGAGCACATACCAGAACCAGAGGTTTTCATAAATGCTTCATATCAGAAAATGAAAACATGGTGTTTCTGCACACTCGTAGGACCCGGGCATCAGCAGCCACCTCCCCAAACTGGCATTTTTCAGTCATTTTCTTGCTCTTATTTCTCAGCCTTATCCCATCATTCCCTGCCTCCCTGTTGCTTCTAAAATAAATACAACCTTTCACTCTATTCTCTCTCCACTATGGCTAACCTTAAAGAGCACAGAGAATTCCTGCTGCCAGGCCACCTCGTGAAGATAGATATTTTATCTCCAACTTCGCTACAGAGACCTTAGAAGCAATCATTTTCCAGAAATACAGGCCTCTTAGCTGCCGTGTACCTAAGACTACCCACTACTATCTAGTCACATGGGAAAAAAACTGTACAAACCATAGAACAATAGAAAAGGCTTGGTGGTAAGATCAGTAGTTTATTTCCTTTTACAGAAGCTAATATTTGAAGACTTCCCTCGGCCTATCTTCCACTGTCCTGAGCTGAAACCCCCTCTCTGATGGTTGTGGACACAGGAACCACTCCCATGGGTTGGGAAACAGAAACCCCAGAGGACTACCTGTAGGAAAAACGTAGACTTTGTACTTTTTTTCACAAACAAGTCTGGCTGTTGCCCTCCAGACATGAGACACACCTATCTGGATATTACAACATGCTCATCCAGGCGATAGACCTGCGCTCAGGTTCTGCTGCTTGGTGGCTGGCAGCCTAGAGGATTTTGCCTGTGGCTCAGCAGTATAAGAGGATTAATTATGGTTCCTTAGCTGCCATTTTTCTTTATGAATAGTTTCCCTCTGGCCTTCATCACCTGATTTCATCCTCTAGTTCTATATCAAGACAGCAGCCTTTGTCATCATATATCACATTTGACACTCCAAGAGTCTCTGTCAAGTAACTAGCACATGGGAAAGATTTTATTTTTAAAAATCTTTATTTAGGTACAGAAACTCACTGCACAGCTTGGACTTATTAGTGATCCTCCTGTCTCAGCCTCCCCAGCACTGGAATTATAGACGGGCACTACCATGCCCAGTTTCAAAGGCTGGCTTGACCTGCCCATGGTTCTGGGGTTGGCTCAGCATGTGGTATCAGGGATTGAGCCTGAGTCCTTGTGCTTGTCAGGCAGGTACTTATACCACCAAGCTATCTCCCCATCCCAAGACAGTTTTTTTTTTTTTTTAAAGCACAGATATAATGTCTTCTGTGGTGATCCATGATTAAGGGTTTCATAAATACAGTGAGGTGAGTCACAGACAGCCGTTACTAATAACTGTGTTGGGGTTTGGGGATATAGCCCAGTGACAAACAGCTTGCCTACCATGTGGGTTGGATCCCCAGCATCGCAATAAAAGTCATAAGGAAAACATGAACATTTTGCCAGGCATCATGGCACATGCCAATAGTCCCAGCATTCAGGAGGCTGAAGCAGGAATATTGTCATGAGTTCAAGATTGGCCTGGGTTATGAGTGAGCTCAAGGTCAGCCTGAGTTGTGTAGTATGACCCTGTCTCAAAAAAAGGCAAACAAAAATAAAACTATGAACACTTAGTGATTTACTTTATTAGAGTAGAAACAAGGTAATATCCGTGCAACCTCTTCATATTAAAATGGAGGTTCTGTGTGTTGGACTCAGTAATATACGAAGGAGGTCCCCAGAGTGCGATCTCCACAGACTCCATCTCTCAAGTGCCTCTTGAGATTTCCTCTTAGAGACATTTTCCTGCGATTATCTGTGTGCATTTTGACCCCCATCTGCTCAGATCCCCATGAGTGGATGCCAGGGTACTTTCTACCTGCTTCTTTTTGTTTTATTTGAAAGAGGAGAAAACCCCCCCAAAAATATCCAGAACAAAAACAGAAACAAAGTCATACAGCTGAATGATACTTAAAATGTTTTTCTTTTTCCTCTGATTTTTCCCCTTTTGAATTTCTTATATCTTCTTTGTCATTATTTTGCTTTGCTCTTTCTTTAAACGAATCTTACACATTTATAGCTGGTAATCTGATTAATTAATTAGAAGATAGCATCATGTAATACAGCAACCATTGTTGAATTCGTATTACTTTGTTTAGTGAAATCTTGTATTGTTTTTAATGCTGCTTTTTTCTACCACTATTTTATATTCTTTAAAAACAAACAACAGTTATACAGCTGGAAAAAAGAAAGCAATATTAAACAATATAAATGATACAGAATCCCAAAACAAGAATAGAAAATTACCAATGATTCCTAAATTACATATTCTTATTATCATCAACAACTTTACTAATTTCTATCAGGTCTGTTTCTTTGTTTTTCTTTTTTAATGTACTTAGTACAAGGTCTATGGGGTCTCACTACACAGATCAGACTTATAGTGATGCTTCTTGTACTTCAGCCTCCCAAGTGCTACGATTACAGGTGCGCACCACCCCTCCCAGGCTCATTCCCCATTTCAGTGCACCCCTGAGGGCAGGGCTCATGTAGCAGACCGAAGATCTAAACCTGGCCCCTGTGTCTTCCTAAGCAGGCACTTTAATCAGCTGAGCTATCTCGCCTGCCCTCTATCAGTTTTTTAAAAGTAGTAGTGAATATTCAAAATTTTTACTTTAACACTATCTGTAATCTAAGCAAGTGCACTGAGGGCAGCAGTGTGCAATGTAACAGCCACAGCTGAATACCTTTCATCTCGTATTTTTAAATGTGTATTTTTTCTAATGTCTTATCTACTATTATTCTCTCTTTAAAACAGATTAAAAATGAAAACTAAAAAAGACAAGAAAACAATTAAAGTTTTATTGAAAAGAGTTAATACTTAATTGTTTGATCAATCTTGTATACCTCCTTCTTATGCAAAAAATACACATAGGTTCCTCCCTGTTCCTAACCGTTCATCACAATCCTTGATATAAGGGATCTTTATTATCTTCTCTTCTTTTTCTAGTGAACTGATTGTGGCCTTTAGGATAAAGCCAATCTCATTTAATTGCCCAAGAGGTCACCTCTACTCATTCTCAGTAACAAATCTCCCCACTATCACATGGACACACACACACACACACACACACACACACACACACACACACACACACCTTCTGATTGCCTTTATCTGACTCTTATAATTGTTTCAGTCACAAAGAGCTATTCATTTAAGGTCATTCTTCCCTAAATTATTACTGTTGTTTTCTAGCTGGTCTCCCTACATCTAAGCCAAATCATTTTGGGGTGGGGCGGGGGGAGATTGTTATGCTCATGAGAAATCTAGCTACCAACTTGCACATTCTTTTAACTGTACAATGCTGCAATAGTGAGGAATAGTCTTTGGATCTAATATGTAGCTGGGTCTAAATCCAGTTCCAACCCCTACTACTTATGGAAACTCATCACCTTTGGGCACCACTGAGCCATCAACAAAAAAGAATAGCATTTACCTTGTAGAAGCTTTATGAAAATGAACACATAGAACCTGGAAGGCAGTCAGCACAGGGCATGGCACAGAGAAGGGTTCTGCTCTTCTTTTCTTCTTTATGCAAAATCAGGCATCCCTGGTTCAGGGAGGTCCTACAGTTTTCCTTCCTTGGTTCTTCCTTTTCATATACTGTTAGTGCTATACTTGCCCCTTGTGAAAAACATCTCAGTCATTTGAAAACAGAGTTTAAATTCTGCCAAATTAATTTTCAACTCTTACCTTGCGGGGAGCAGTAAGGACCAAAGGGAAAATGACATTTGTGACAAAAATTTTCCTAAAAGCAAAAGGAGTCCTTAGGTGAATTAGCTTATTGCTCTTCTTTTCTAGTCATTTTGACTTCATTGCAAAGCTCCCATGTTGGACATAGCTAAAATTTCTTTCCAATAACTTTACCCTTGAAGAGCATGGACAAATGTTGCTGCCCAAGGCTCAGGTAGAGGGATCACAAGTTTGATATCAGTCTGGGAAAACAAGACCCTGTCTCAAAAACTGAAAAGGGTTGGCAGTGTAGTTCAATGTAGTAAAACACTTGCCTAGGATATAGGAGGCCCTCAGTTCAATCCCCAGTACAAGAGGAGAAGGCCCACATCTCTTCTGCATTCTTCCAGAGGTAATGTCCCACTTTAATAAACGCTGTAGGACATTCCATTATCTATTATAATAGATACTTCCATATAGCACAAATAACATTTCACACCTTATGATCCTCAACACCGTATGAGAAAATAGAGTCTTTCTGACATTACAAAGCCAGTGAATGTATTCCACTGTTCCCAGAAGAAAAGGCACAACACAACCATTTCCTTCTCCTATCACTCCTCATCTTAACCCCCTCTGCCCAAGCTTAAGCAATTTTTGGAAGGCTTTTGCAGACTTAACTTTTATTTAGGTAGTGCTGCTACTTGAAATCACCAAAAACGCTCCTCCTCATTTTGATACTCTCAGACAGAAGTATGTGTTTTTTGTTGTTGCTGTTGGTAAGAACTGTTTGGTGAGTCAACTTTTATTTGGGTCAGAAGCAACTTAAAAGTTGAAAGATAATGATCATGTGGTGTCAAGATGAAGAGTTCCCTCTCTACTTCCCACTCACAATACCAAGATATTCAAGCATCCTTCTGCAGTAGAAGCAGGAACAGAATAGAAACTCAAAAGTCGAATGCCTTGTATAGAGTCCCTCCTTGCAAAAACAACACCTGAACATATCTCTGCACAACTGGCCAATCATGGAAATAGGAAAATGGTTTTGTTATGAGGACTCTGTCCTCAGCACAGGATGTGGTTTGGAGGGGATATCTGTGGATCAGAATGGAAATGTTCTGCCCAGGGAATGCAGAAGTCTTTTCCTAGTGAACTGCAGAGTTGGCATCCACAAGTTCTGCTCTTACTCTTGCTGCCCAATAACATGGTTCCACGTGGATGGGCTGTCTGACCTGCATGTCAGTCTCATGTTGTGTTTTGGACAGGGAGAAGGGAGGGCTCTAGAGGGGGCCATTGAACATTGCAGGCATGGCCTCAAACAAATCCATAACTGGTTTGACAAAAAGCTAAGTAATGTCTTTGTTACTTTTCTTATTGGTAGGATATAATGGGCTGCCTTTTTCCATCTGAGGTCATGCCTAAAATCCCATCTAAGATCACAATCCCTAAAAGATGCATTCACTTTAATTACACATGTTATTTTTTTCTCTCTTCCAGGTAGCTATAGATTTCACTGCCTCAAATGGGGACCCGCGAAACAGCTGTTCCCTGCATTATATCCATCCTTACCAACCCAATGAGTACCTGAAGGCCTTGGTGGCTGTGGGGGAGATTTGCCAAGACTATGACAGGTGAGAGACTTCCGATCAGCTGGAGCCTTAACACCTTTCAAGTAGGCTAAGATAGCTGACCTTTGCAAAAGCCTGGAAATTAAATCCAGTAACTTCTAATGCAGAGGCTCACAAAGGAACAGAAGAAAATTTTGTCCCAGACATCTCATCCTCTCCACATTTATGGAAACTGACCCCGTGCCATGCTTACATAGGTCACCAAAATACTTTCTTGGTGTTCTGTTTTTTGTTTTTTGTTTTTGTTTTTGTTTTTAAGATCCATCTTTTATTGTCAGAAAGAGACACCCAAAGATAGGAACATCCAGAGGCATTCTGGCCACACAGCAAGAACAAATCAGCCACCCAAAATCCAGAACAAAGAATAGGCCCAAACTCTCGCACCCAGCTAGCTAGGTCTCACTGTGTAACAGCAGCCCCACAGTGGCCCTGAGTCTTGGAGAAAAAGAAGATTGACAGCACTCTGTGCCATTCCATCAGGAGCACAGAGGGCCCAGAGATGTGGTGTGGTCTTCGCTTGCGATCCTTTAGCATGGCGCACGCTGGCTGCACACAGGCAGCACTGGTGGAAGCGCGCACTGGAGAGATGGCCAGGCTCTGGTCTGTGAGGCTGACAATAGAGCACCAGATATGCTAAGCATCCCCCAGTCTTTCCGGTAGGTCAAGCCCCAACTTTCCCACTCTCACAAATCGGAGGCACAGGGGACCCAGTGGAGATGCACAATTACTGGTAACTTTAGTAGCGATGTCTGCCAAGGCTCACATCTGTATAGCCATGCAAATGTGTGTGTGTGTGTGTGTGTGTGTTTGATATATATGTAATGTATTTTTGTTGATAAATATTGACCTTTCACACCAAGAGAATTCTCTGTAAGAAGTGATTTATATAAATTACATTGAAGTGAACTTACTCAGCTGTTTCTATTTGCACACAAAAGTGAAGGAACTCAGGTGCTCGTTAAAGAAAACTTTCTGAGCCGGGCATGGTGGCTCACGCCTGTAATCCCAGCACTTGGGAGGCTGAGGCAGGAGGATTGGTGCAAGTTCGAGACCAGCCTGGGCTACAAAAGTGAGCTCAAGGCCAGCCTCAACTGCATAGCGAGACCCTGTCTCAAAAAGACAAAAAAAAGAGAAAACTTTCTGAGATAGAACCAATGTGAATATAAATATATACACCCACATCAGGCAATGCTCCAGTGTGGTGGTAAAACAAGACTAGCTAGCAGTGAGCAGCAATTAACTGACCTTTTAAGGAAGGAAAATCAAGAATGCAGTAATATACTCCAGGTTTCATAGAAATTTTGTAGGGCAGCATAATCTCTGCTCTTTCTCATATTTTAATTAATGATAAACATCTTACAGCAACTGTGCACCCTATGGAAAATGTCGCATCCTGATAAGCAAAAGGTACAGAGGGGCAGACAGGATGGGTCCAATACTATCTTGCCTGTGGGTGTACCTGGAGTTAGCCTAGTCATTACCAGTACACCAAATAGGACATGAAGGCAGTGAGGGAATACATTTACAGGTACAATAAAACCAAAGAGCAACAAACACCCAGACTCTTGTTGAGACTTCCCCTCCTCTCCCCCCAGCCCCCCACAGAGAGAGAGAGAGAGAAAGAGAGAGAGAGAGAGAGAGAGAGGTCAGTAGTCACTTTTAATTACCTTGTTGAAGTGACACTTCCTATACTTAAACTTGAGACACAAGCAGTGAAGATAACTTGCGTTTTATCTCTGATTTCTGAAGGCTCCAACACAGAAAGAATTCCTAGAGAAGTTTATGGTACACAGAATGATATGCTAGGACAGAAAAGTGACAAATTGCACCTCCATTATTTTGGAAGTGTGTTCAAATTTCCCCAAGATGTAAAAACAATGATTATCTCCCTCTGCTTTCTCTCATACACAGACATATGCCTATTAGCAATCTAATTATACTAATGTGTGCATATGTCAGGGTAGGAAAGGAAGGGGATGTTTTCAGGATGCCAAACTTTCAAATCTTGAAATGCATATTTAAAAATAACAGTTTTGGGGACCACCTGCTTGGGACCTACTCCTGTTCCTCTGTCAAACAGGAACCCTCTTTCCCCTAATAAATCTATTCTGCTCATAACCTCCAAATAAATAAATAAATAAATAAATAGATGTTTTTCCAGGACAGTGGTGTATATCTGTAGTCTCACCTATTCAAGAGGCTGAAACAGGAGGATCACATGAATCCAGGAATTAGAGGCCAGCCTGGGCCACATAGCACAACATCTCCAAAAACAAACAAAAATTAAAAGATAAGGCAGTAGACATTATATCTCTAAATCTGCAGAGAAGACAGTCCAGTAATGGATTCCACAGAGAAGACTGGCAATTCATCTAGAAATTAAGATCCCAAGCCTCAGAGCTCTGTCATGGTCCTGTAGGAGATCTGTGGAGTGACCCAGATGCTTTGTGTTCTTGGGCACCACTTGTGGGATGCTTGGCATCCATCAAGAATCTCCGTTTCCTGGGGCCTCAGAAAAAGTGCACCTACGATAGCCACAGGGACATGTACATCTGCTAAAACTTCTGTCCTATAGAATCAGAACCAGGCAAAGTCTGCGGAGTATTTCATATTCCTTCAAAAAAGCAAATTCAATATAAAAACATGATAGGACATTTTAGCATTTACACAAAGAATTACTATAAATGATGCTTTTTTTTATAATTGTTTTTTTTATAATTTTTTTTTTCTTGTTTCAGAACCTTTGTTTCTTTATTCACTCATTTTTATGGCCGGCTCAGCCCGCCCCAAGGGCAGGGCTGGCGCAGCATGTGGTGCCGGGGATCGAACCAAGGTCCCTGAAGCCTCCCAAGCTTTCCCAATCAGGCACTTTAGACCACTGAGCCATCCTGCCGGGTCAATGCTTTTTAACATTGTAATACGGCAAGTCTGAAGTTAGCACTCCAGACTGGCCAAGAAAATCAACTTTCTACAGCTCAGGGAGGCAATATACATAGTTATGTAAAGAAGGCAGCTCAGCATAAGAATGGGCAAATGCTAAAGAAGAAAGGGAGAACTGAGAAACCTTGACAGCCTTTTAAAAGTCTCCCTAGAAGAATGTGTAATGCAAGCTGTTCATTTGAAAACTGACAAGGTTCTGTAGTTTTTCCTTTGTGTGGGTGGATAGACAATAGACAGCCAGAGTCAGGAAATTTTAAGTCTGGGCTCTGGAATTAATTTATTCGAGCATCAAAGTCAGTGAGGTTGATGCTTAAAAAGAAACACTTGAATAAAACTGACAGAAGGCATCATTTCCCATTCTGCAACAACACAGAGGTTTCTAATCCCCATGAGCCTTAGAAATCCCTCTGTGCCGCTGGCAGTCAAGGGTTTTCCTTAACCTTGTTCCGTCATCCCTACGGGGTTGTGAAGAGGTGATCCATGAAGTAGAACAGCTTGAAAAATGCACGAAGCTCTCCTCTGTGTGGCCTTGAAGGGAGATCTCTAGCTGGTCTTCAAGCCTGGAAGACAGTCCTACCTGCCCGTGCTATCCCACAGCCTCTGAAAGAAAGGTTTCTGTCTGTACCTCCTACCCTACCTCCCCAAGCACCACAGATGCTTTTGCACACAAACACAACCACACACACGTATGCACATGGCACACACGTGTACAGGCCCACACAAGCTTGTGCACCCCCTGCTGGTTGAACCACTTCCCCAGCTCCTGTAAGCGTCCTGCTTTCTTACACTGCTTAAGGCCCAGGTGACATTCTTCCCTCGAGGCCAGCAGAGATGCGACCCTCTAGCAACCCAAATTATCCTCTATTAGAGTTTTCTACGTGCTGTTAATACAGTATTGAGGCTACATAGACTGATCTGAAGTTCAGATTGCTAGTTACTAGAAGTGGCCAACTCAGAATGAGACAAGAATACCAGAAACTAAGGCATGAGTCTTCCTTCACAGTGTACAAGGTGCTGTGCTAGGAGATAAGGTTGGAACTGAATGCACGATCTAAAACATGCTTTCAAGGGTAGAACACTGGGCTAGTAACCGGAAGGTAGAATCCCTTCGCAGTGTTTCCTACTCCACAGTGCCAGTGCCACACTTTGGCTCCACATTGAAACTACCTGGAGAACCTTAAAATAATATGCGAATGCCCAGCCCACCCTGCAGACTGTGATGTAACTGGCTGGTGTGTATACTCTAACCAGGATGTATATATTCTAATGGGCATCTAGGGTTGAAAGTCAGAGCTCAGTTAAGAAAGAGGAGCCCATCGGGACCTTTGCAGTACCTACTAAGTGCCAGGAACCTTACGTAGTGCTGTGAAGACAGAAACATTAATTGGTGGTTCACAGTCTCACAGGAAAGACAGATGTACATGGGCAAGGCAGCCTTACCCTACACAACAATGGGAACTGCCTGAAGAAGGGAAGGGGATGGCCAGTTGTTTCTGCAGGACAGAAATTTCTAGGCTGATCAGAATTCTGCCCATTCTGCTCCTCTTCATTATTAGAACATGGATGGGCCAGAGCAGCCTCCTGTAGAAGACAAAGTCAGCGAGGGTGATAGAAAGAGCATGAGCCCTGATGACAAGTAACCAGTCCTCAGATCCTAGCTCTGCTACCTCTGTTCTCTGGAAATTTACAATCTCTGGGTCTTGGTATCTTTGATTGAAAATTGAAAGTACATTTCCCTTCCCTGCATACAGTTGCAAAGTCTGGGTTTAAAGTGGTTAGCTAACACAGGTTCCATCTGTGCTAAGTAATAATAGTGGAAGGCATTATTTAATCCTCTAAATTTACTTTTAGAAAATAAACTGAGCACAAAGAAGAAGTAATAACAGTGTCAGATTCAAAAGTCATCTTGGACTAGCGATCTCTAAATTAGCTTTATTCATTCACACCTAAGTATATTTTGTAAAAATGTGTGGCCCTCACACATTCGTTTCTTTGAAATCTTTCTTCCGTGTAAGTTTTTTTTTTATTTTTTCTTGCAATATCAGAGATTGAACTCAGGACCTTGCATTTGCCAGGCAGGTACTTACTCTACTGAGCTGTCTCCCTGGCCCTCTCTCATGTAAGTTTAAAAGTGATGAAGAATGAAAATTCTAGAGCATTATAAATACAGGTTTTAAGAAATAAACTCCTATATGAATCTCGTGACTATCCAGTGCAATCTAAACACCACTATTGATATCTAGTATCATCCTTTGAAAAAATAGCTGAACAAGTTCTTCAGTTTGGATGACAATTTTAATTATTTCTTCTTTTTCACCAACATCATTTCCTATGTTCCTTCCTCCATGGACTTTGATCCTAGTGTAACTTAATGAATTTGATTTTAAATCGTTTTATTGATCAGTGTATCACACAGTTCTACAATAAAAATATGAATACTCTTTAGAGTTAATTTTGAATTTCAAAAGTTTTATGGTGAAAAAATTCAAAGTAACTAAGAATATTTTCTAGGTTGGGGCTGGGAAGATGGCTTAGAGGTCTAAGTGTCTGCCTGCCTGGCAAGCAGAAGGACGCAAGTTCCATCCCTGGTGCCACGTGCTATGATGGCCCCAGAACACTAGATGTGCCATGCTGGCCCCAAGACCAAGGACAGTGGCACAGGCCTGTAATCCCATCTCTGGCAAGGTGGAGACAGGAGGATCACTATGAGTCTAAACTGTATAACGAGACCCTATATCAAATTTAAAAAGAAAAAGAGTGTCTTTTAGATTGAATTTTTATTACAGCTTATTATCACTTTAGAGTTGATGAAAAATATACATATTTTGGGACTTCTGGTATTTAAGTACTGTATGGCCCATGAGAAGTGAAAACTTACTGGAAACAAGTACTTACTGAAGTAGATGGTGGGGGTCTTGCCAATAAGTTCAAAGATAGATAGATGAGAGAGAGAGAGACAGAGAGAAGAGAGAGAGAGAAGAGAAAGAGAGAAGAGAGAGAGAGGTGAAAGCTACCTAGCACTAGTACAGAAAAGTCTAGAATACACTCCAGCCCTATTTTTTACTGTTGTCAAGAAAAATGGTAACAAGACTTTGTCTCACAAACAAGAATATGAAAATAGAAAGAATTTGATCAGCAGTACTACTCATTTCCTTCAATTCCAAGTTATTAAAAAAACATAATGATTGATCAGCAAAATGCATTTTTAATGCTCTACCAGCTGACTTTGCACTTCCCACAATGCTTGTAAAGTGACAATTGCCAACTGCCTAAGTTGCAGAAGGATTTATTGCCTAGTGATTCGTTTGTGTTTAGAGTTGTGCTTTCATTGGATGCTGCAAAGTTCTTAGTCTCTGAAGTAGTGCACCATGGTGGTTAAGATTCAGAACAACAAGGGGAAAATGCTAACTGTGAGGGGAAGAGTGTAAACGGAGAATAAGTCGCTCCCTCTTAGACACTCTCAGAGATCAATTTTAGCAGAAATGACATGTGGGAGAAGAGGAATTGGATATTGATGTCCCTTCAAATAAGAAAACAAGCCATGCTCTCGTGTCTCCAGAAGGCTTTGGATTTCCATCCCTTAATTTTAAGGGGATCACCATAGAGATTAGCCTTTACTAAATGTCTAGGTGCACTGAAACACCACCTGGCTCTGAGTTAGTTTTCATGTCCGCATAATAGAGTGATTTTTTTTCCCCTTGCTTTTGTTATCCTCTTGCTTTACCTCAATGTTTTCTTAATAGCTGAGCCAAAATGTTGGTTAAAATGAATTTTCTATATGAAATCATTTGACATGGTCATTTCCTAAGACAGCATGCTCACTGCCGTTGAAGGGCCTGGGCTCCTTTATTATAGTTTATCTTATTGTTATTGTGGGGAGGGGGGTTACCGGGGATTGAACTCAGGGCCCTGCACTTGCCAAGCAAGTGCTGATTCTACTGAGGTATCTCCCTGGGTCCTGTATTACTTTATTCTAACAGTAACAAACACTGCCTTTACTCCTTGGTCATATGGCATTTCAGTATTTGGTATCCTCATGCTTTCTTTTGAGCTCAACTTGCCCTTTCTTCTTTCACAAGATCTTTTCCTACCTGGTTTTATTATAAAACAATAAAACGGAAGTTTAAATCTGTTGTGCTTAGGCTTGACTTTTTTCTTTAGTATGTTTATTAATTAGAGGCTTTGTGGTAGCTAACTTCAGAGAATTCATCCCTCCTGGCTCATTAATTATTCCCCTTGTAGGTGAAGCGTTTTCCCTACCTTTGTGCACAGGAAACTCAGTTATATAACAGTGCATTATACTCTGCAAACTTGAAATCCCCAAGGGCAGCTTAGAAGGCATAAAAGGAATGTCATTAAGACTGAGATACTAGTTTAGTGATTAGAAATGGATAGAATATTAGATGTCCTGAAAAGAGAAAAGAAAACAGAAAGTGCCTCCAAGGTTTCTAGGCTCTTACTTCTGAGCTATCTTTGAGCAGGAAGAGGCAGAACCTTTTCCTGAACTTGGCTGACAAGTTTCTCCCCTCCCCCTACATCCTCCTTTGGTTAAGGAGGAAATGCCGAAGCATAGTATTTCGCTATTTCCAAAGACCGGAAGTTTATTTTTCTCAGAGAATAGCTGCTGTAGCTAATCTTTTATAAGCTCTCGTGAATCTTTACGTATCAGCATTAATACTTGCTCTAATACATGCACAAGGCAATGCACAGCAGAGCCTGGATCAACACAACAATGAAGAAAAAGGAAGCTGGCGATACCCTAGAGAATTTAAACTTTAGTTTCAAAGACTGCCGGCTTCCTTATATCTCTAACTGCAAGTGTTTCAAGTTAATAGTGTTCTGGTAGTTTTGTCAAAGCCATCACTGGTTACTAACGACTTCTGAATTGGACGATGAGGGTTGAGCCTGCGGCTTTGTTGATTTATCAGATAGACCAAGGGGGAGGATTACTGTTCCCTTCTGCTTGTAGAAGTTACTCAGGAGTGAGTCCTGAGTTCCTTTCCCTCCTGACTATCATGAACCAATAAATGTAGGTATTGGTCTAAGAAAAACCTCATAGTTGTGATTTTAATGGAAGAGGAAATAAGAGGTAGATGGCCTAAGAAGGACATGTCACCTTCCAAGAGCAGTATTCCAGAGGTCCATCGAAATACTTCTCTCATGTTGTCTAGTCAAGAGGTCTGTAGGCAATCACATTTAATACTACCCATAATCATTAAATTTCACTGGTGTTACAGAAAAGGCATGGACTTTAGAATCACACAGTATATGTAATGTGGAAATCACTTTAGGTCACATCGCCTTTCTGAGACTCCATGTATTTATCTGCAAAGTAGACATATTAAGTAAGTGGAACTTTCAGATTTGTGTGAGAATTAAATAAACATATACATTACCTAGCATGATCTTGGCACCTTGTGTACATTAATACATGTTTATGGGGCTGGGGAGATAGCTCCGAGGCACAAGTGCCTGCTGGGCAAGTGCAAGGTCGTGAGTTTGAACCCTGGTCCCACAAAAAAAAAAAAAAAAAAAAAAAAAAAAAAAAAAAAAAAAAAAAAAAAAAAAAAAAAAAAAAAAAAAAAAAAAAAAAAAAAAAAAAAAAAAAAAAAAAAAAAAAAAAAAAAAAAAAAAA